>UCOL01001022.1:0-44729 GCA_900474335.1 Ormyrus nitidulus
AAAATCCTATTTATACGATTTCTATAGACAATATGTAAGTGCTCAGAGAATCCCTTAGGACGACGAGACATCGTCTACAGAGACCTATACATATACAGTCGATGCGCCGAAAATCAAACGGTTTTCTTATAGACGATGTCCACCTGGACACCTGTCCAGGAGCACCTTAAGGACGACGAGACATCAACTACAAAGCGGCCCACCTCGGGTACAGCCGATGCACGGAAAATCGAAAGCTGTTCCTATAGGCGATGTCCAGGTGTCCAAGAACACCGTAAGGACGACGAGACATCAAGTACAAAGCGGCTCATCTAGGGTACAGTTGATGCACCGAAAATCGAAAGGTGTTCCTATAGGCGATGTCCAGGTGCCGAGGAACACCTTGAGGATGACGAGACACCTATTACAATGCGGTCCATCTGAAGTGCAGTCGATGCGCCGACGTGTAGGTGTCCAGGAACACCTTAAGGACGCCCAGACCATCGTCTACGATACGATTTGTATATTCCTCAAATTTGCGGATCCACAATATTTTTTTCTAAATATATTTATTTATATTATTTATATATAATATATTTATTATATACACATTGTTAAACTTTGTTGACTTATTTTAAAAGTATTTCAAACGCATGAAAATAAAATTTTATAAATTTAAAATTAAAATTTAAAGATGTAGGTTCAGGATTTTGAAAGTAAATAAATACAACCGCACAATTAAGTTTGTGATTTTGCTTTTATTATATAAGACGTAGACATTATATAGGTATTCCGGGGAATAATCTCTGATATATTATATATTTATATATACTTCTAGTAAACATGAACAATAATAAATATAAAGTATACGAGAACTTAGGAAGTCTGCGTCTATACGTGATTTAATGACGATGAGGCTGCGTTCGTTTAAAATATAGCGCATCTATATAATATGGCATCCCCGGTTTTACAAGCTTCGAGCGAATAATATATTATTCATGCACCTTTCTTTAGCACTTTCTTACTCCATTCTCCCTCTACTTCCGCATATTTTTCAGATCTCTAGCCACTTTTTTGAGTTTCTTTCGATATTGACCGATGTGATATCTTTTGTTTTCCATCCCGCCTGCTTTCTGTACACTTTGAAATAAAAGCGATGAAAGGCCTCGCGCTGCCCTCGTTTTATATTGCACATCCCATCGGCTTTCTGAAAATATTTTTGCCTTACGATTCGTTCGAAGTACGGCAACGGGAAGCCTTTCATCGCGTCTACGTTTACGATTCCTCTAATTAAATACGCAATTCTTTCTTTTCATTTTTTTTAATGTGCTTCGTAAGCGATAATGCAATCCCGTTTTAGTCTTATATAACATATTTAATATTTTTTTTTTTTTTTTTTATAAACGGTCGTTCAAAGCGAAAAAACGTGATTAACAGATCGCTCAGCTGATTCACAAACCTTTAATTTTGACGGATGGAAGCAGAGACTTTGGAATCGTCGGGAAATTAGTCAAAAATACAATAATGATCTGGTATTTTTAAATTTAAGCAATACACCTAAGAATTTTCAGTACACTATTACTTATTTTTACGAGTTTATCGATTAAACAAATCATAGAGTGCGGAATTCTAGTATAATGATTCGCCGGTCTCTCATTCACGTCCGCTCTTGACCATTTCCTATCGCATAATTACAAGTTAAAACATTGCACGTCAATGAAACTGTTCTGTGCCTATTTTACAACGCGCGTTCCTTTGCCATTACCTATTTACACTTGACAAATTCCATACGCTAAGTGCCTTTGCTCTTCCAGTGTGCTCGAAAGCATACCGCCGCAATTCCGTTGTCGAAAAGACGGCGCGGCTTAGCGAGACACTTCTTAAATCTGGGATTAAATCATCATTCAAGCGCTCCGTATACAAAAAGAATTCGGTAACAACGAAAGTTCGCGAACGAAACGAGAATCGCAGCCGAGTTGAGAGGTGAAATGGTTTATGATTTATGTTATGAATGATCGATGAAAATCCATTGGCATGTTTTTCTTTATTTATTTATTTTTTTTTCTTTTGCTTTAGCGACGACAAGGGTGCGATGACGAGTCTACTAGAGATAAATTTGTGACGACAGGATTACTTATCTACCTATTTTTTTTCCTTGCTTATTCCGGTAAGTTTAATCCGTCAATATTCTTAAGCTTTACAGAAAAATTGAGTTTCATAGTTGACGATGAGAAAAAAGAATATCGAGTTTGCCGAGAGCCCGTGAATCGACAATATTGTCAGCATTTCGTTCTAATGAGAAACGCTTCCGTCGCGATGGAATCCCAGCAGCGCGCCGAGCAGCGCCGAATTCCCTACGTAATAAGACAGCTCCGTCGCAACGAGGAATCGAGACGGTTTTTTGTCGGAAGGCGAATACGCTTCGGCGCGCTTAAGAATCCATCGCGGAAGAGCTCTCGGCTCAGAAGAACACATGCGAGTCTTCGATCCAGGACGTACCAGCGGCAAAAAGCGTGGCAAGTGATATATAATATCATCTTACGATTTAATCCGCGATTTCGACACGAAAAGAACGGTCCTAGTTGAGAAATCGAGATACAGCTATGAATTATTAGTACAGTTAAACGCTCGCGCCTCTCCCCCGAATCCTGTTTTTTATCGCTGCCGCGATAGTAAAGCTGCCTCGAGGGCGTTCCCAGCAACTCCCTCCCCTTATCAGCGACGATAATACGCGCTCTGTCCTCGCGTATTTAGCAAACACCGTGCCGATGGCTTCTTTCGTAAGTGCTTGAGCTCTGCTCGATCGTTTCTTTACTTCCGCGGTGGACGTGCATACAAGTACCCGTTGCGTAGCCGAGCAGTGACTCTTCGTTTTATACCCAAGCTGCGATTGTCGGTTAAGAAAATGCAAATGCGGGTCTTGCGATATTATACGTTTCTGCGACGATCGCTGCAGGCTGCAAGGAATATTTCGGTGACTCAATCGACCGCGAGTTTTACTAGTATTTAGGTTATTTTGTAGAAAAATGCTATTCGAATAGGTGTTTGCTTCCTTTGTATAAACGTGAAAAAGAAACGTTGTTAAGGTAGTCTTATGCTTTGGTGTCAAGTTTTATTATCACGCAAATAGTCTAGATCCTATGAAATACTTATGAGTAATAGAAACTTATTCTACTGCATACAAATTTATATTCCGAAGATGATAGAAAGACTCTGTAAAAATGACACAAGATGGTATCGTGAACACTTGGTATTAAGGAAGTTAGATAAATTATTACAATTACTCTTATTATTGAATCATTAGTGCAATATAGACACCAAAGTCAAAGTCAAACAATTATCTTTCAAAGAAGCGCTTATACACGAATCATTGTTCTTTAATCATCTGCTAAACAATAAAACAAGAGATACAAGCAAACAACAAGAATCCAATTTTCCGCTACCTCAAGATTAACTCGGTGCAAAATCAAGGTATCAGAAATTCCCAAGTATAAGCTCCTCTTTGTCAGTACATTGTTTACCATAAAGTACGAGCGAGGACTGAAAGTAGCACTATATTACGATTAATTGATAGCACGAGAGCTTCTCGTTTGATATACGCAACATTACGAGACAATAAGCTCATCCGAACCGTATATTTACAATACACACAATAAAAATCGACGAGTACGGCAGTACTTGTATGCACCTCGGAGAAACGAGCGAACAGAGCCAAGGACGGGCTTTGCCCTCTCGACAATTACAGGAAAGGAGCTAAATAGTGCGCGCGCGACTTCGTTCCTTTCTTTCACTTAACTTAGCACACGTAAGAAGTTTTCTGCGAGAACCAGTTCGATGTTGCGCCTCGGCAATCTACCTTTTTTCTCGAGATCACATTGATTACTTATATATTTTTTAATGCTTCACCTTAGATATTTGATTCTTTATTTAGACGTATAGCTCTCTGCTATATACTTAAAAGAGGCATGTGATCAGGTATGAGGGCTTGATGATGATGATGACGAGGGATGATATGATTCGATTTTTACGAAAATAAAAATCAACGCCGCCAACAACAATGTATAACGTCAATAAAAACTGGAAGTGTAAGCTCGTATAGGAAGATACATATCGAAAGAATGACGATCGCTTTAAAAAAATAAACTTGCTCATGTAACGCTCAACAACTTTCCCTTACCAAAGCAACAACGAAACGAACTTCCGCCGGTCGGCGAACGAATGGCATATATATATGAATTTCGCGAGTGAATTCGGAGAGCTGCGCGATGTATAAACGTTGCGTTAATGACGCTTGCTCCCGGGCTCTGTGTGTATTAGCGCGCGTGCCTCTTAATGAATGAATCTCCAGACATCAAAGGGATAAATTAAATCTCGACTGTGACGTCGTAATTGCTTCGGGAGCACATCACGTAAATCGCGCCGGCAAGCGGCTTATGACTGCGTAATTACGAGCGCCGCGACTAATAAACAATCGCCGCCTTTAAGATGGAGAGCCGCGGAGGCTCGAGGAGTGACATCCTTTTAACCGGCCGCTTAAATCGCGCTAATTAAAGGAGAGGTGTCTAATTACTGGAAAGATTAGTGAGCGCGAATCTCTCCATTAATGTCTTGTGTCGGTGTGCACGACTCTTCGTTTATTGGATGCGCCCGTTTTTTCAGTGGTAAGCGGCTTCGTTGAGGCAGTTTTCTGCCCCGCTTTTCGCCGAAATGCGACCCTCCATGCGGCATGATTTTTAAAATAAGAACATGAAAAGTACATTATTTTCATGTTTGATTTTTAAATAAATTTAACGCTTCTTTTCTCCTTCAACAATAAAACAATATTATAATAAATCTAGATAGCCTTTTTGGTGCTAGTTCAAGTAGAAATTCACCTTCAAGTTTCATTGCAAAGAGAAGCGGAATAACAATTGTTGTAAAGGAATTGGTGAATTTCAAATCCACGAAGAAAGTTTAAATACATAAATATAAAAGCTAATAACACTTATCAATTTATAATACTTGACTATATTCATACGTAATTGAATTATTTAAAATAAATATATTGCTATTATATATATACAATATTTACGAATTGTCAAAAAAATAATGATCAAAAGATATTTACCAATCGTCCTAAATAAAAATCTACAATATCGATTTAAGCAATACTTTTGGTATATTTGCATTTATATTTTTAATAATTTCAACATTTTATTATATTATAGCTATATCAATAAGATTAATAATTTAACCACTTTATCATCTGTTTCCTTTAATTTCTTATTCTGTACAAAATAAAATACAGAACTCGTTCGAACTGATTCTCGCAGGCCAAAACTATCCTATACCGAATAGAGAGTATATAATAATTAAATTTTATTTTATTTTTTCCATTAACGTCTAGACATGTCGACTATCTTTATACACACATTTTGCTTCTTAGTATTCAATGTTAATAACAACGTACGAATCATTACTCCCTAAGTCGTGTAATATCGACGCCGAGGCCCCGGAAACGAATTCGCGAGGTCAGCGAGTGCGATCCCATTTTTTTCCGTTTATTCGTATTGTAGAATCGCGGAACTCCTCCGCTGGTCTTTGACTATTGTACGATCTTTTTTTCCACCCTCTCGTTTTTCCTTCGCTTTTGGTCCTCCAGTTTTAAATCTTTGTGCGCCTTGGCGTATCGTATGTTTCTGATGATCGGGAACGGGGCGATTTTATTTGAAATGTCAGCGCGTTGATGATAAAGTCTGAACGACTGAGATTTTTTAGTTTCTCGAGCTAATACTTCATACAGGGTGTCACTTTAACTTTTACACTTTGAGAGAAGGGAAATTGGATTTAGTAAAGATCGCAGGTCTTGAAGTTTGATGTGGAATTACTTTTACCTGTGCATGGAAGCATGTAAAATCTTCCAAACCGTGAATTTCCCCCGTCAAAAGTAAGGGCCTTAATTGAAGAATTGAAATTTGATCTCGAAACGGTCCCCTTCTTAATTTTAAGTCACATGATCCATTCGTTTACTTGCTATTCAGTCTAAGAGTTAAAGTAAAAGACACTCTGTATATGGTGTAACGTAGGTTAATGATTTATGGAAAATTTTCACGAGACTTTATGATTATGAATCTTACTATACGGTGATTTGACACAGTAATTTGTCCATTATAAGGAAAAACAAGCTCCAAATGAAGGAGCTCTTAGATGCAGCTGCCATAGTACCTTGTATAGCAACAAGCGTAATACTTTTTATCATTTATCAATGTTGATGCGTTAGCACAATAGTGTTATTTTTCTTTTTTTTTTTATCTTATTACTCTTATCTACAAAAAATGCCTTTACGCCGTTCTTACTGTTGTCGAATGGAACAGTGTCGTTAATCTTATCTATAATAAATTCGACGGTATACAGTGTGTGCGTAATGTAACTTCGCCATGCAACAAGCAAAGTCGTATAATTTTGGCAGTTTTATCGTTTCATCTATATAAACTCTTTAGCCTCGATATAATTTTTAAATATTACTTTTCTCTTAATTTTTCACGATTTTTCTTTTCTACTCCTTTAAATTCTCGCCTCTCCCTTTAGTTGCTATAGTTGTAGTGCCGAGAAAACTGTTAACTTGTACTCTAAAATACTGCTCAAAGTTATATAATATTCCTTGTAAAAGTTTCGTTCCCAAGACAAGCCGAATACAACGTTATATACCAAACTGGTTCAAGTTCGTGTTTTTTTTGTAAGCCATCGCCTTCGCGCCTTTAACAACAGAGTCATTGCAAGGCCCCAAATGAGATATTTTTCCTGCATCTTTTTACTTTTTGACTATTCTCTCTCTAAATTTAATCTAAGCGACTTGATTAATAGCTTCATTTACTTCTAATAACCACCCAGAATAAACAACACACGTATCGTTAACTATTATCCTTTTTTCTTCTCTATATCCGTCGTAACGTTAATCACGCTCGAATTATCACCACATCCCGCATTACGTATTATGGCGTAACGTCAGAAACAGTTTTGCGCGCAGCGTTCGATGTCGCTTTGACGACGCCCTCTTCTAGTATATGCGTTTGTTCGTAATGTCGATTAATTATTAGATCGTTCGGCCGCGTGTAAATTGTATACACATGATATTTTACATATGTAATACATAAATTACGCACGTAATTTATGAATTGTACACATGCTGATTTTATAGTTTTATAAACGAAAGGTGATATCTAACCCTTTGGCTCTTGTTTTTTTTTCGCGGATTAACTGTTTATTAGTTACGAAAGAACGAAAAATGTCTCGTGATTTAGGCTGAAAATTATTGTAAAATCTTCTAGAAAAATATTTTAGATAAAAGTCGCGTACGAAAAATTGCCGCCGATAAAAAAATTGAGGTAAAAGTTTGTAAGATTGTTTACGTTTTGACACAAGTTTATGCACTCCGTATATCGATTTATGATCATTTGAATGCCAGTGCTGTATGATAGCGAAATAGTTCGAAAGATTATTTCAGTTTCGATCGGTGAAGCAAAATGTCCAACACTGCCAGCGAGGTAATCAAAATAACGCATGCACAAAATTCGACGATTCGTGCGTGGCCGTGGATCAATTTTTTGTACTAAAATTAATATACGATTAATTTAAATAGAGTAAATACGTCTAGCCAAAGTAGAATTTTATTATTGCGTGAAATTCGTTATAGTTTAACAACCGCAAATAGGAATTTTCAAAGAATTTTTTAGGTCCGTTTGAATAAGATCACAAAACGCCAAATGAACAGAACTTCGTTTAAAGCCTTTCAGTCTTTGAAATATCAGAACTGCCAAAATTGTGTAAACAATAGTTCGGAATCAGTTAAAAAGATTATAAAAAAGAATGTATCGTCAGCCTTCGCGGTTTCCTGTTGGAGTGTTAATGGTTTATCACTGCCTGTTCAAAGATTATCCAAAACCAAAATTTACCAACTACCTCAAATTTTAATTTTTCTTCCAAAAATTGGGAAAACCAAATTAAAGTGTATGCCACTTTATTTAAAAAGTAGTTGATAAATTTTAGCTCAAGATAAACGGAGAAATGAAGTGAATGAGTTCTGCTGCTAATCAATGAGAATGTAAAAAACTTCTTGACGCACTGATCACTGCGTCGACGAGTGATAAATGAGATCAGTTCGATTAAAGCAAAGTTCGCTTTAATTAAACTGTCCAATATGTTGCGAGTAATGTGTATTATTAATAAGTTCCTTATTTTCTAATCGCTTATTCTCAAATCGTTGAAAATCTGAGGTTTAGTCAATAAATTTTTACAAAAAATTCGATTGCCAGAATCGTTGAAATGTTCATCAAGAGAATAGTTACAATCACGATAAAACATCAGGGCTTTATAATTTCTTTTTTTTTTCACTATTTTCTTTGAAAAGCAAATGCTTTAGTCAAAAAACAATAAGAAAATGTCAAATGCATCATTTTTTTTTCTTAAAGCCCTACTTTTCCTGTATTGCACGGATAATTTATATCCAGACAGTCATATTTTATAGCGTCACATATCATGAATGTAATCATTCTTTGCACGAGAAAAAATCTATTGCTACTTACCTTCACAACGTCTCATGTAATGTAATCTATGACCTATAATATCGAACGAATATATCCTGGAAAGATTTTATAATGCTTATGATTAGTTATATTCAGTTATTACGCACTTAACTAAGTATCACTCATTGTAAGAGAAAGCGCTTTTTTCACCACCGAGAATCATTCAAATTAAAAATTCTTACGTTGTTTATAATTTGCTTTACAAATTAATAAACATCTTAACACCTCCATTGCTGAAAAGTGATGTCGCAATGCTAAACTCTGTAATTTCAGCAATCATTTTTAACTTAAAAACGCAAATGTTAAAACGAAAATCCGTGGAAGAAAAAATTCCAAAAAACATCGATGACCCATTCATTCATCAATGCTGTGCTGCAAAATAAAACAAATAAAAACAGCAAAATAAATACGAGAAATGAAACAATGAAAGCAGAAATAACGTGCAATGCGCATAAGCAAATAAAAATAACCTGAAAGTAAAAACGAAATAAAAAATTATAGAAAATATCTTTTATTATATTAGCTAATACGAATTAAAATAAAATGCCATACAACATAATGACACACGTCACATAATCAATGCGAATCAATAAATAATATCATCCTTCATGAGAAAACGGACTCCGCGACTTTTGTCACAGCAATGCGACATCACCATTCGCGAGAGGGGAAGCGTCGCAAAAATCCGTTCCTCGCGAACGAGTCATCACAATTAATCGTGGATCATTCTCCTCGTCAATCTTCCTCCCGTCCTCGTCCATCGTATTTACAGTTCAAATTTACAGGCGGCGCGCGACAGGGAACGAAAAATGAAACCGGAAAACGTTCGAAAACCCAAATTAACGAAAGAACAATGGGGCTGCCTCAAAAGTCCGCATTATAGCTCTTCCGACAGGGCGATCGGCGCCCTGGAACCGGCCTTCATGTCCTTGACGCCGATGCTGATGTCGTCGACCGGGACGGGAGCCAATTTCAGCTGGTTCCCGTTGATCTTGATGTCGTTGACGGAGTGCGACCTTCCGTGAGTGGCCAGGAGCTTCATGGGATTGCTCTCCGTTCCCATCGGTTTCGAATTGCCGTGGGAGTTGGAGTTGTTGGCGGACTTGTTGGGACTGGGGTGTCGATTGGTTGGCGGTGGTGGCGGCGCGCTCAGACCCGAACTGGAAGTGGTGGACAGACTAGCACCGATGAACGGATTGGTGATGGATTTCGAGCGAGGCTTCGTTCGCGGATTGGTATTGCTGTTGCTTTGGTGGTGGCTGTTGTTCGCCTCGTTCTTGTGGTGATGATCGTTGTTTTGGCTGATGTCCCTGGATGGTGAACTTGCAACTTTGGTAATGCTGCCGATGCTGCCCACTGATTTCGATCCAGGAGAAGCGAGACTCGTAAGCTGGTTGGCTGATTGTGAACGAATGGCGTGACCGCCGAGCTTGTCTTTTAGAGCTATTTGGTAGGCGACTTCGAAAGCTTGACCTAAGGTTAAAATGATCTCGGTGGCTTGATCCTGTAACATAACGTCAACAAAATTTTTAGTTAAACTTTGATCCAAACCTTCTGTCGATCAAGCAAAAATCTTTAATTTTACAATAGGAATATTATCAACAAAAAGTAATTAATTATAAAAAATCGCGAAGAAATAAAACTGTTAATTACATAAATTATTCTTTGAAAACATATTTAAAATTTAGTATAGAAGAAGGAAATTACCATAGTTGGCACACAGAAAACATGGCAGAAATGTGTACGACTGGCATGGTCTTTGGTAATGTAAGCAAAATGTGTAAGGTCATCTGCGTCCTGGCAGGCACAGTGAATATTCCTTATCTCGTGTTCACATATTGGCTCCTACATCAACAGAAAACACGAATTTAGTTCGAGCGCTCCCCGAATCTGTATACCAGTTTTAATCGTAGACTTACGTCAGTTAACGTATTGAGAAAACGAACGCCGCGATAGGATATCGACAAGGTAATGTCTGGAGTGCCCCTTGGATCTCGATTGATCTTCTTCAACTTTTGTATCGACTTTTTAGTGGACTCCGTTCCTCGCAATTCTTTCACAACCGTCGAGCCCAAATACTAAACACAAAATATTTTTCATGAACTTTAGTCCGCAATTGATATAACTAAACACAGATTTCGTTAAAAGTTAATAATTAATAATGACCCAAAATTTTATAATTAAAATAACAAAATAGATTTAATACATTATTTGCCTAAAGTAAATTTTCCACATTTGAGCTTGGATTTACGTATCCGTGAACCCTCGGCACAATTCGCAACGTAAACAGAAATACTCACATTGGCAACGTAGGTGACATTGCCAGTGACTAGATCTTTGGGCTGGTGTCTCCACTGCGTCTTGAGGGTGGACGGCACACCAAACAGCAGCTCGGAGGGGTTTCGTATCTCGAGCTGTTCCGGCGCTTGCACGGCTCCGTTGTGCGCGGGTGGCTTTTGCGGGGGCGGCGGCGCCGGCCTGTTCTTGCGATGCTTCAGCGTACCGGTCGTGCTTGCGTTCGTGCCCGTGGTCACCGTCGTCGACGCGCTCGTCGCTGCTCCGCTCGTCGCGGCCGTCGGCGTTGGCAGCCCGTTGCCGTGCACCGAGTCCGGGAGTTTCTCCCGAATCTCGTCCTTCAGTTGCTGAATGTTTGTTTTCTGCATTGAAACGGAGATTGTCGGATTTGAGTTTTGCGCTTCTGATATTGTGGGCAAGTTGAGTGAAAAGATTTTAAAACTGTTTGTAAATATAATTTGCGGCACTATTATGCTTTGTTTATAAACAACTGGGATTACATTTGTACTACTTGGAATAATTACTTAGATTTCATATAGGTAATAAGATTTTTTCTTGTAATTAAAGAATTAGAGCTATGAAATGCGAGACGTAGATTTGACTTTGAATTATAATTTTTCATCGACTGTAAAAAGTAACGTACGAATATTGAAAGTACCATAAATATTGTTTTAAATATGTTAAATTATATACAATTAAAATTTTCTTACTTGCATTAGGTTTCAACAATAAAATTTCTTACAGCCAATTGGTAATAAATAACCCTTCGCTCCGCAGATAAAGCAATTCACCGAGAGAGAGAGAGAGCGGTTAAAAATTGTGTTTCTAATTAAGTGCGGCGAACGCGCAAGGAAGCAGCCTTTAATTAAGTAGCAAAGAGCAGAGGAGAGCGAGAAAAAGGGAAATGCCATCGGGGAGCGCTCGGCACTCGATAAAAAAAGTTCCGTACAACTCGTGCTTAGGAGCGCGCGAGAGCTGTCGAAAAAAGGGAAAGCTTATTAAGCCAATTAGGGGGACGCGATAAAGTGAAAAGAATGCGAGGAGTCGTCGTCGTAGTCGTCGTCGTCGTCGCGCGGCGGTGCTCGCTCGCAGGTGGAGTGAAAGGACAGGTGGAAAAAGAGGCGCGAAACAAAAGCCTGCTTTGTGCGCTCGAACGGCGCCGCTGAAAGACTCCTCCTCAAGTGTCAGCCCCCGACTCGCACAATGCCGGCAGTCTCCAATTAGCCGCGATATTTATACATCGATCGGGCTGCGAAATATATCCCGATCGGGGAGCTTTGAGAGCAGCTCTCTCCCTCTCTCCTACGCTTCCCTTCCGACGAGCGATGCGCGCCGGGCGCATTGTTGTCGCCGGAACGTGTCACGCTTCGCAGCCGGCCTAATGAAATGTCGAGCCCGGCCGAGTCGCCCTCCCCCGATCATGTGGAATTTCGCGCAATCATGCCCCGAACCTCGGCCTTCTTTGTCAGCAGTCTTTTGCTTTTCGGTTTGTAATGAGAGAATTATGCGAGTAATTGAGAGGGGATGAAAATTGACTTTTCAGTCTTTGATTGAGTATTTAACTATATATTTTTGGTATAAATTTTGATATATCGGGTGGTGCGTTTTTAAAATTCAAATATTTAGCCGTTTAAGACAATCCTAAGAATGTGTCACAAGAACTTTTATTCGAAACAGCAAAGACTGCTTACAAAATACCCATCGCATTTCACAACTCGATCACTCGATCGCTCTGCTTCAAGATCCCACCCATTATCAATTTAAAAGAGCACTCACCAGCGCATTAAGATCCTTATTGAGATCCTCGAGGTTGGGCCCGTTCCCATTGCGGACGCTGTGCGACATGTTATTGTTGGCCGACAGCGGGATGGAGCCGCCGTTGACCGACGCCAGGATTCTCTTCCGGTGCGCGGGCTTCTGGATCTCGAGGACGGCCTGCAGCTCGACCTCCCAGACCCTGCGCACGCGGTCCATGTCGGTGTAGAGGTGCCGCCTGAACAGCTCCCCGTAGCCCTCCAGGTGGATCGACTTCAGCCAGTCGTCGACCGTCTGGCTCGGGTTGCTCGTCGGCCGCTTCTCGACCCGGTTGTTCAGGAGCGAGGCCGCGTCGAGGATCGCCAGGCGGTCCTGCTCGCTGCCGATCCCCATCTCTTTCAGGTCCGCCTCGTCTAGGACGCCGTTCTGTAAATTTGACGGATTCAAAAGCGGAATTAGGCGGGGGGGTTGATATTAATATAGACGGGCAGTTTTTTTAGTGACTTACAATGAATTCCAAGTCGTCGAATCCGTAATTTATGAAGAGGGACTCGTAATCCGCCAGGTTTATTTTTGACAACCACTGACCTACTAATGTTTGTGTGCAGGGACTGTTGGTATCGGTATTTAAACCTAGAAACAAAAAATTAAAAAGGCTTTTAATGCAAAAGCTACTTCATATATATTGAAACATAATAGGCAGTACATCATTAAGTGCTATTAAAGACCATAAAATAACTTAAGAAAATGAATGAGTGTCGAAAATGAAAGAAAATATTAACTAAAAAATTTCATTTATTTTGTATATAAATATATAAAGTTTTATCGAACTAAAAAAATCAGTATAACTATCGGCGCATCCGAACCTTATATAACATTTTGAAGGAAGTTCCTTCTCTTTCGATAATCCACCGCGGCCGGGAAAAAGTTTCACGCTCCGATTAGCGAGCTATTAGAAAATCGATGATGTTCTATATTAGTAGTCCGCGGCTTTCGAAATTCAAGAGACCCAGTCGACCGTCGCAAAAACCGAGGAGAATAATGCGCCCCCGCGGAGCCTCGCACGAGAGAAGAAAACAAAATCGGAAAAAAAGAAGAAGAAAAAAACTCAATAGCGTATATAAGCCCTGTAGGAGCAGTCGAGCTCTCGAGTTGCGGGAGCGCCGGTCGAGCTCGTCGGTGCATCAAGTTCTCGAGCGCCCGACAAGTTTTCGAACGCGAGCGAGCTGTGCGTTAGTATAAGTTTTGCAGCGAATGCGTATTCAAATCTCTTTGCATTTTTGTTTACGCGAGTTTTTGAGGACCACTTTTTAGCAAAACCGTAATATACTTTTAGTAAATAAACAAAGAATTGTGCAATATGACTCTTGCTATTTAATTATTATGCAATAACTATGTATATTGCAATATGTTTATTTTTTTAATTTTATATATTTTATATTTACAAACACTCGATATTTGAAAACATTTTTAAATTTTAATAAAAAAAAACTGTATTTCTAGTTTACACGTGAAATGTTTTAATTTTCACGAGTTTTTTTCAAATTTAAATAAAAAAAAAGATGATAGCCTATGGTTCTCGAAAAAAATCGAATGTAATATTCACGAAATCACTTTATATAAAAAGTTTGTCTCTTCTCACCCCACTCACCGAGCCTGGTCTGGAACTCCTTCTCGAACTCGCTGACGAAGACGGACTCGCGCACGAAACCCGTGCCGAAGGTGGCCATGATCTCGGATATCTTGGCCCACTCCTCCTGCTCGTCGAAGGGGCTCATGATGCTGAGGGTCTTGTCGTCGCGCTGCTCGCCGCCCGAGCCCGAGCGGTACCCGTCGCCGGGCGGCTCGTGATGCTGCTGCTGCTGCTGTTGCTGCTGCTGTTGTTGCTGGTGGTGGTGCTGGTGGTGCTGGCCGTGATCGAGCCGATGCTCGCCGGCGACGTCGGCCCCGGTGCCCATGCCGCCGCCCGCCGGCGAGTACACGTTGCGCAGCCGACGCAGCGTGCGCGGACGCTCCGCCGCGGAGACCGAACCCTTCAGCAGACCTGCAGTCAGAAAATCGAGAGGGGGATTGAGCTTTTGCTTGGGTGGATTTTGGAGGATGGAGTTTACAGGTGGAGGAAGTACTAGAGAATGAGTTGTAACTATTGATGAGAGAGGCTGGTTTGCATGTTTTTAGTTAGAAAAAATTTTTTTTTTGACACCCTCGAGGAGAGTAGTTTTGGATCGCAGATTGTATTAACTTAGATGTTTTCTAACGTGAAAGTATAAAGACATTCGATCTAACGCTTGATTTCTCAAAAATTTAACAATTAATTTGAACGATGAATTTTTCTTAGATTTTAGATAAACGAGTGCATTATTTGAAAAAAATTGTACGTTAGACTGAATTGACATGATTTTGTTCATATTTTTATATTAGAAAACGTCCCAAGATTACAAGATAATCATTGACCAACACTATAAAAGGCTGGTCTTTGCCAGTTCACAAAGTTTGGCTTCGCATTACTGCGCGTAGCGCAAGCAAAATTGACATATACCCGCGGTGCATAAAAAAAATACTATACGCGCAACATGCACTCTTCCTAGTTTGTCACTCGAACGAAACGAATATTTATGCACTTCTCGCGTAACTTGTGTATTATTTTTTATTCTAAAACCGCAGAACAAAGTTGATTATTACGCGAAAATGGATTTTTTTTTCTGAAATTGGTGCAAAATAAATTAATGATCTGTTAACAGTTTTCCTACCGCATATACCCCGCATAAAAGACTACACGCATTTATTTTTGTTACAGAATTAATGGCTTGTAGAAATTTCTCGGATTGGAATTTTTGAATTTTTTTTGGAATTCATTAATTCTATATAAACTAAGCTGTTTTAAAAAAGTTTTTAATCTCTGTTTTTACTATGTTTTATTATTCAAATCTAATGTAATACAATATTAAATCTACTTAAGAAATTTATGTAAGCTAATGAAACTCCATAAGATACCATGCAAAGCAAAACATTCAAACGTAAGAAAGCCGCTACGAAACAGATGTTCAATCAAATGTCAGAATGTAGAATAACATACTTGAGATGTCATATAATAAAAGCTAGCAAAACATGCATCATATCATCAATTAGCCATCATTCTTATCTATAGAAATTAAATAATTCTTATTCTTTCTACTAAAAATATTGATTTTAGTTTGAAAGCTTATTTTTTTAGTTCGTAATATGGTATATCAGAGTGATTAGTTTTTCACTACCATACTAGTAATTCATCAATACATTTGTTTCGATTAAAAAGTCTATTTCTATAAATTCTGTCTTGAAACACTCAAAGTTTCAGTTTGCAACGTACTACTATAGAGCCAAAAAATCATTTTCGCCATCGCAATCTCCTATCAATTTCGACAGCCCGTTACATAACTCGATCGAGGCTACACCAGACGAATCTCCGTAATCCCTTACGCCCCAATTTGCCGCTAATATCGAAGACCGGCGACTCGAATCAAGAACCGCAAAAAGAACAGGCGCAATTCCGGCTAGAGCTCGAGCCATGGATTGATAACCGCACGCGGAGGCGCAGGGGAGCCAAAACCAATCGTGGCGCGAAGGGAGCCCCGCGGTACGAGTTCGGTTATTCGCCTGGCGCAAGTAGGACGTATGCGGCGGCGTGAGCAAACTCAAATGAACGAACCAGATCCCGACGGCCGGGGATATTCATAATGGATGTACGGGCCGCGCATACGAAGCGCATCCCAGATACGATGCATATTCAGTTCGGTATCCGACGGACGCGTTATCGCTCCTCTTCTGGCCATCGAGCTCGACGCGTTACAATGCGTCGGCGAATAACGAGATTTCCGAAACAGGCGTGGAGGCGGTGCAGCGTCGGGCCGTCGCTTGTGGACCGAGGCTTCGGGCTTCGATATCGATCTTCAATTTTCGAAAATTGTACGGTTAAATGTCTGACGTTTTGGGAGTCAGTTTCTTTGGGTGTATTATCAGAGACGTATTTTTGTACTCTTCACTTTCCTCTTAATTATGTGACATAATGGGTTCCACCTCTCGGTTTTCTAAATAACACGCCTTTGAAGCTTTGCTGTTATGAGCGACTGGTTTGATTCAAGCCAGGAAATTAATCCAGAGTAGATTAGTTCGACTAGCTATCTAACTACCTAGCTAGTATAGAGGAAGGGAGTGGGCATTTTTTCAGTACATAATAAACACTTCACGCTTAAGATGTATAACCTAGTCTACCTGACAAAATAATATTGCATTTGAATTGTTGAAGAATTTCTTCAGTTCATAAAAATGTTAATAGAGTCAAATATAAAATTGCTGCGATTATTGAAATACATATTCTTTGAATTTAAAGGTTGTGTTGTAAGTGATGAGTGCAACTGACTTCAACACTCGACTTTTCGACTTTTTATTGCAAACTCCTTTTCCATCATTTGATGTCTTGTTAATTTATAATTAAAAACGATTCATCAAAAAAGTAAACAAGCACTTAAAATCTCGATACAATCTTAATAGTATCTCTAATCTTGATGCATAACTTGTTAATGACCAACAACTTCATGAGCACCCGAGTGATCATTTTCCGCTATTTCATCGCGTCTCCGTCCGCCGCGCACAACAGACCCAGCGATCGAAATAAAGAATCGTTATTCCCGGCATTAAAATTGAAGCGCACCGCGGAACAGCGCATTGAGACGGATCCCCGCGGAAGCATTTCCCCGATATCGACTCCCACCGAAGATAAAAGAATCGAGACGTCTGTCGTTACCTCGTCTCGCGGAGCGTAAACCCCGAGTAAAGCCTGCGGAGATATCGAAGAGTCGCGCGAAAAGAAGCCGAGAGCCGAGATCCGCGGCAAGTGTGAATAATCGCGGGAATGCAGAAGGGCGCGAGGGCACTTAGACGTCGTTCCCTTATTCCGCAGGCAGACGACGAGACGCCTCGAGAGGGGCTCCATTCTTTCCTTCAGCGCGCGCGCGCGCGCACGAGGATCGCATTACCGTGCGTTATTGCGCGACAATTTGCCCTCGCTCCTTTCCGCGGCGCAGCTCCTTCCTCTTTCTGTCCGAGAGAGCCGAGAGGCGCAGCTTCTGTTTACGGCTCGCGCGAGCGAGCTCTTTCATAAAGAAATTCCCCAAACGAGGGCGTAGTCGGGGGAGAGGGGAACCTGTTTATACGGTGTCACGCGGCTCTTCTCGAAAATACCTGCGGGAGTTATTTTATATTTTCGCCGGGAGCCGCGAGGATATCGCGTCGTTCGCCGATTCGTTCGGGGTTTTTACGGCTGCGCGAGCTGTAAAGAGGACTGTTTTGCGCTGATACCGCGTAAAATGTTGCCGGAGAAAGATTTTTTGTAATATCGAGGATTCTGCTTAAGTGAAAAATTACGGAGGTGTTATGCGCGTAAGGAGATAACGTGTGTTACGTTGTAAGAAGGCATTCGGAATTCGAGAAATATTTTTTTATGAAGTAAATCGGGATTTCGTAGCGTCTTTTAGCTTTTTTTTTTTTTTTTTTTTATGAAAGTAGCCGTAATACTACGCGTTAATTAAAAAGCCTATCTATAATCTATAAAAATATTATTATAAGAAATATTACTAAATGTAATTTCCTTTTTGTACGAAAGAGCCAGATTTCAACCTGGAAATTGACTAAGAGCGGAACGTAGAAATAAAAGTTTGCAAATCCAAAGTGATGAATATCAGTGCACTTATAAAAAAAATTAAAATACAATATTGCAAAAATACAAATAGACGACTTCTTACATCCCTCTCCAGAAAAAAAAAGAAACTCGCTTTCACCGTAATCGCGCCCAAGATAAAAAGCTCATAAAAAAATCTTAAATAGAGAAAGCGAGAGAGAGGAGACAGGCTGCTTTACAAGTGCGAACGTACGTAATTTTAATTAAAGTCCCGCGACGGAAAGGCGCGTCCTTTCCCTCCCCGTATCTCTTTTTCCCCGCTCCTCCTGCCAGTCGCGCCTGCGACGCCTCGCGCGCCGCCGTCCTCGCATTATGCAGGTAGTTATTCAAGTCGTATACGCAAATTACATAAATTCGCGTTCGCCCTCGCGCACCTCCCGGCCCCGAGTCGGCGCGCGCGAAAACCCTCGAGCGCAGCCCGCGGTCGCCCATTAGATTTTCATAACTCGGCCGCGGAACGTCGCGCGGCGCATCGGAGTCTGAATGGCAGGGGCCTCTCTTTCCCTCCTCTTCTTTATTGTGTAAACAGTCCCTCTCCTTCGCCTTTTTATTGTCATTAATATCCTTCCGCTCTCCGCGAATTACTTTTTAACGAAGCAAAGCTTTTCTTATTAAAATGTATAATGAAGTGCACTGCTGGCCTGCTGTACCAAACGGTTTAGCTGCATGTTATTATTTTAATGAGAGTATTGTTTATTTAGGCAGCGTTGTAATTCGAAATAATTATTTTTAATTTATAAGAGTTTGGTTAAAATTTGAGCATTGATTTATGTAAAACCTTATTTAAAATAAAAAATTGTGTTTTTTAGTACTAGTTTGCTCTATTAGCACAAAAGTCGTTAGACTTTGACTTGTATACTTTATACTTTGTAGAAATTCGTATATAAACTAGTTGAAATTGTTGCGCTCATATTATACCAGGAAATGAAATGCTAACCAACTGTAATTTTCTCAAATAGCCCCATGTGTTACCATATTGTTAACGCAACTAGCACGTACGTAAAAATTATAGTAGACGTAACGTTTTAAGTTTATGTTATAAAAAAAAAATCAACGCACAGATTGCTTTATAAAACTTAAGAAGCTTAACGCTCTTTTCCGAGTTGAGAATATTCTCCGTCGAGATAAGTCTAATTAAATAAATGAACCAGAAACGTACAATTTAGAAAAAAAAGTCCGCCACATGATTCAGCATTGCTCTAATGATACAGTCAGGCGTTCGCGCCACCACAAACTCCATCGGAATGTTAATTAATAACTCGATGCCGCTCTCGCTCGCATTTGCAAAAATCGCCCAGGAAACCGGACGAAAGAAGTCTCTCTCTCTCCCCCGTCAGGAGCACAAGGCCACCTGGGGCAATGAAATTTCCCGGGAAGCTGCACACTCGAAAGTCCGCCTCGGCCGCGGCAGTAAAAGACAGCGAGCGTCCGGGGGGCTTTTAATGCGCTCTCGCCATTAGCTTTAATTTCCTTGGGGGCGCCGGTAAATATCGGCGAGTCGCGGCGCTCGCTTTTTGTGCCGGCCGCCGCGCCGCGCCATTGTGCAAATATAGAGCGGCCGAAATTGCAGCCCGCCCGAGAGAGAGAGAGAGAGAGAGACCAGCCGCCCGAAATAGAATCCTTTGGGCCGCGCCGGAGTGTATATATCTAGAAATAGAGGAAGTCCGCGCTGTGCGCGCCGCGCAGCGCTGCCCCCGGATCGCCTCGCGGATAGATTGGATTCGCAAACATCTCGCGCTAATTACTATTGACAGGCCCCGGCTTCCGCCGGTAAATACTGCCGCGGAATCGCGCCGTGTTCGCGCGCGCCTGTGGATCTTCGGTGTTCGATTGAGGCGCGCTGCCGCGGATGATTGACTTGCGCCCTTTTTCCAAGTTTTTACTTTTTCAAGGCCGAGGTGGAATTGCGACGGTTTATTGTAGTTTATTGGAACGGCGATCGAATTTGAGTGAAGCTGGATTTTCTGGATGATTGAAATAAGAGAATTCGCTACGAATTTATAACGAAGTCAAAATCAAATTTAATGCTTTCGTAAAGTTGTCGTTACCGGAGCACAGAGGAAGCTCTAAAACGATGATTTTAAACGCGTTTTAATCGTCCATTAATTTTGAAGGAGCAACATAAAGTAGGTGAAGCAATAATAATCGTGGAATAGTAAATTCAAGAGTCATAATAAATTATTACGTTGGGTAATCCACGTAATCAACGATAATAAATTTTGAAGGACAAAACTACCTGCAGTTGACTTACGAGTTAAGAGTTTTTTATATTAAGTACTTGAACTTATCAAAGTAAAATATATAAATTTTACGATTTTACATAAACTTTCAAGAGACCATTACCAATTTTGATTCTTTTTAAGAAACTGTGGCATTTTTTTTTTACAAATTTGATACATTCTACAAATAATAATATTCTAAGCTACCAATTATATTAGAGGCGCGGTTTCAGAATAAAACATAAATATCTTTTCACCTAGTCTTTGAAAAAAGAAAACACGCCCTGCAGCAATTCACATTATTGACTCTCTTTAAAAAAACGTGTCCCACAACGCATATGCAAACGATATTCAAATGTATACCCGGTACAGGCATGGAAAATACTATTCCAAGTCCGTTCGGGCAAGCAGTTCTAATAGATTAGATCCCGTCGACGAATTACGCCACGCCGCCACTTGTTAGCCAATCATACACCAGAGACCGGCAGCTGTCTCCGGAAAACTTTGGCGTTCCCACTGCGTGTTGGACGATGTCGTTGACACTAAACTTTATCTTTCGCTCCGCCGTGTTTTTATTCCAGAATTATTATGGAGTTCCGAGTAATTTCTGCTTTGGTTATCTAATCCGCGCGGAAGTGCAGAAAACAGGAATATTGCTCATCCCGAGAGGTATGAGGTCACCGCGATTTTCGATTTTATGCAGCGGGCTTGCGTAAGGAATTGCTGATATAATTAAGTAATTATGGCTTGTTGTTCTTTTTAGGAGGAAAATTTCCCGGGAGATGGTGATTCATAACTTGTTTAATAATAAAAACAATAGACTAAATATGAGGAGCGTTGACATGACTTGTAAATTTTAGAAAGCAAAATGTTATTGCTAATTCTGGAATTAATGTAGAATTAAAACGCCTTATAAAATATCTGATATGCAATTTTTTTACTGAAAATAGATTTGGAAATCAATAAATATTTTATGTTTAAGAATAAAATTAGGAACCGGTCGTATTAAATGAAAGAGTCTGATTTATATAAACTTTTTTGAATATATTAAAATAACAGATATTAATTTTTATTAAAAAAAATAACTTTTTAAAAAAATGTCAAGTCTAAAAATCTTTTTACATCCCAAATCGATTAATAATACAGTATCATTCGGCATCCAAATCATCTAAAATATTTTAAGCCATCATAATTTAGCCACTACACCCAATCTATTACCAGCCTTAACAAATCACCAAAAATAACTCACTCGAGCATAAATCATCCTCTTACTGACCACCTCGCGAGAGTCTCTAGCCGAAAGCGCTCACTTACACGAAGATAGCGCAGCATTATAGCGTCGGCGCCGAAGTCGAGTCGGAAGTAATTAAAGCGGCCGCGCGCGCGCGCGCACTTTTTTTTTTCTTCGTCCACGGCACTTCTGCGCGGCCCTGAGGAGGACTGGCGCGCGGCTGAGAGGGGCTTCTTTATTCGAAATGGATTCGCGGAAGGCCTTCGTCGGCCGATGCAGCACTCGGACAGAATGCCGAATGAAGAGCCGTTGCTCGCGAGGATATCGTCGGAAGCTTCCGCTTCGCCTGTCCGAACGAGGGACCGAGCATTATTGCGCGGCTTTTTACGAGTCGAGGCGCGCGCGGCCGCTGCTTAGAACAATCGCTTATTTCCTAAATGAGTTCGACTTTGCGAACGTGTCCCTGGAGCGTTTCGAGCTGGAAGCTCTATTCGAGGTGATAATTTCTTGTGCATGAAAAGATTATTCTAGGAATGAGACTTGTAGATAGTTTTTGTTCGTGAATCAGCTCACTCAGGGGGCTTAGAATGAAAAAAAGAACCGACATTGGCAGCTTGCTTTAAAAGGTTAATAAAGATTGAGTTTTTGAGAAACGCATTAACATATCTATTTTTATTATGTAGGACTTAAAATAAGTCAAACGTATTGTCGGGATAATTGCAAAATTAAAGTGCTGGTTTTTAACTTCAACTGTAATACATTTCAAACTTAATCTCAAAGCGTTTATCTGATTAAGATAAGACTGCACAGAACAACAGTAACAAGATAAGTGAGCTGGAAAGTGTTGCGGCTATATTCCCTCGAGTCGAAACCTGTTATTTACGCAAGATTTTCACACGCGATTTATCTTGATGCAATTACATCCATCAGCGAGAATAATCAAAAATTCGAGAAATCGGTTCCTAGGATATCGCTGGGTTTAAAATTTCCGAAGGACGGCTTGTGGCTCTCCTTTATTTCGCAGAATCGATCAATGTCAGCTGAGATAAGAAACGCAACTTTGTCGGTAATCAGTCAAGGAGAACGGATTGTTTTATTAAGCTATTATGTAGGGGACGCAAAAACTAGGAAACTTTATCTTCTGTAAGAAATTAGTTTGATTTATAAATCTTAATGATTACAGTTTTGGTAATTATTTTTCAGAACACTTTGATGACAAAAAATATATTGTCAGTATTATGTACCAGCATGAAGATTTTGCATATTTAACATTATTTCCTTCCATTTCAGTGTTCTATTTACGTTTTGTAGTGCAGCTTGTTTATAAATCTAAGATGTAGAAAAATAGAATTTTTTTATCACATTATGAAAATTTCTGGTAGAAAGAGTTGTCATACTTGTGAAAACTTGTTTTTCTATTGTTAAGTAAGCTTTTGTAATTTATTGCGTAATTCCACTCTACGTTATGTATTCGCATAAATCATCTTCACCTTCATTTACTATATTAACTGAATGCCAATACCATTTTCTGCTTCATCATAAACAAGTACCCTCGCAATAGCCTTAAAAAACTTCTCAGCCACTGCAACGTAAACTTTCTCGCGCAATATTTAAAGTCCATCCAACTCACAATTACGAAACAGTCCAAGCAACAACAGCATATCGGACCGCAGACGCTTAATCCCTCGTATCTAATCGCGTTCTTCCTCGGCGCGGTGTAATGTACACGGCTCGGCGAATAAATCAGAACGGAGGGAGAGCATAATTGAATCGATAAGACAATCCTCGCAATTTGCCGCCTCTATCAATCACCTCCCCGAATCCGCGGAATGCCACTCGAGAGCCGAGTGTGACGTAACTCGAAGATCGCCGAGCAACAAGTATTGTATACATATACTTTGCGCGCTTTTTGCCGCGGCGCGCGGCAGCTTCGCCGCGTGCACGTGGCGTCGAGGCGCGGTTACATGCTTGGCGCTCACACGTGGTGGCGGCTGCGCCGACGTTTTCTGAATTGGGAGGCTCGCTTTTTAGAGCCCTTTTCGGGCCGGTGTATCTGGCTCGGAGACAGGTTGGTGGCTGCTTGATAGGTTCAAGACATGTGTGTTTAGTCTTTCCTTTGATATTTCTTGTATGTTTTAAGAAGCTTATTGCGACATAGTGGTCTGTTTTCTTTTTTCTCTTTTTTTTTTTTAAACGGCTTCATTCGCTTGTAAATACTTGTTGAAAACTTATGTATTTCACTCAAAATGTTTTTACTTCTGCAATGTAAATTTTGTAAATAAACAACGTGGCATCGTTTTTTTAAGCTAGTATTTTAATTTTTCATTCTCGTTTATTGTGCACGGTAAAAAAAATTATTTTGTTATGCTTGATAGGCTTATTTTTATTCAATGATTTTAAATTATTTGTGTCAATGCGAACTGCCGTGGAAAGTTCAGTTCAATGTCTTTGCATAAATGCAACACCATATTTATGCTAATTATTTCACAAAAGCAATAAAATAACTACTTAAAATTAAATAAATTATGAAATGCTGTTTCGCCAATTTTGTTTATTTTCTATCGAAGCTCAAAATATTTTAAGGATTTTAAAATAAAAAAAAAACTGCAGCTGCAGAATCTAATATAAATAAGATTATTAAATTATTCAGCCTCTGCCGTGAAGCAACTTCAGCAACAAAGGAGATTTCTCGAAAACGTTTATCTCTATTCACTTATGCAACGAAAACGACAACGAACGTTCCACTTGCGTTACAATTAATCCACTCTACCGAGCAACATAAACTTTCATTTTATTAGATCTTCCTAATCAAGCTCGCCATAACCGTTCCCGCTCATTGCACTGCTTCGTTGCGCTAGAAATCATTTTTTACCGAGCTTATCTAATCCGGATTTCGCTGAAAAACCACCTAAATACCCGATCCGACTCCCTGTCGAAGCCGAGAGTCACGAAAACGGCTTCGAAAACCCCCGAGAGTCGGCCGTTGACGTGGCTAATTTTCTCCGGGAGTTCGTTAGCGGAACGATAACACGGCCCGGCGCGAGCGATACGCAGCTCCTGTACGTGTATATGCGGGCGTGCACGTGACCCTCTCTCTCTCTCTCTCTCTTGTTCACCGGCGCGCCGCCGCCGCCGCCGTCTGAGGTCACCAAAACTTGTTGCGCGCACGACTGACCACCTGTTTCGAGAATTCGATAATAATGGGCCTTTTTCACCGGCGCGCCGACTATCTGGCTCCGACGATCTCTTTCCGTTTCTTTATCCCATATGGCTGCCGCTCGATCGCATTTCCCCGCGAGAGAGCTTTTAACGAGTTACTCGGCGCGGTGCTCGGGGGGGCTTGGATCGGCGGCAGGCGAATGAATGGCAGGCTTGGATACATTTTCTGCGGGATTAGGCGAGCGAAATTGCTTGCTGTTTGGAAAAGTACGTTGGGGTTTCGATCTCTCGTTTCTTGGTAAAAAAATGATTAACGTTTTATTGCGGAGAAATTTCAATTGCAAATAATGTAAAAGATTTCGCAATAATAATCCTTTATTTGCGAGTAGTCGATGATGCTCATCTGGTACTTTACCGTTACATTAATCATAATCTTTAAAATATCAGCTTTGAAATAGATGCAAATGCTCGGAAAGTGGGTCGCGCGTTTAAATTTTCAGCCGCATAACATTAAAATAAATAACAAATCGCAGCCCATTATTATTTTACAGCGGCGAATATATCCCCTCGACATCGGCAACAATTATTCGCGGCGCGGCAAAGTGGATTTCCTCTCTCGTCGCCGCGGAGCATTTTCGCAAAAAAGGAGCATAAAGAATATTCTTAGTCATCATTGTTTATTGAGCAAACACGATCGCCGTGCACGGCGCGCTTTTTTCTCTCTCCGCGGAGCAGCGCGCAAAAATAATATTGCGCAGTGTCGGCCGTTCGATCTGCCCCGCGTGTTCCTTTTTTTTTTCTTTTCTTTCGTCCGGCGCGCCGCGCGGTTTATCTGCCCGGAGAATTATCGACATCGATAAAAATGTAGGCGTGCGCTGCGCGCGTACATACGTTTCGAGGCCCACATGATGTGCGCGCCTCTTTAGTCATCGCGCGGGAATTCCATTTGGCGCGCTTTGAAATCCGTACGGGTATCCCGCGCGCAAGCATGCACGCATCCATTGTTTATTGTGCGCGATGGGTTCATTCGTCACGTATTCTGTATACCGGTACGTTCGGTGTATAATTTATTTTATGAATCACAATCGATGTATCGTGGGTGATTCTCGGTTTAAAAGGTGATCGATCGTCAAGATTAAATTTATTTAGAATTAACGCTTATCTCGATTGGGCCGAGATCTCTTCTGGTACTTGTTAAAACGCCTTCTTGTGTAATATGATGAAGTGATAGTAGTAATGCTTATCGGTGAATATTATTAGGAAGGCATTTAATCGCGAAGATTATAAAGAATAATTGTTATTCCTTACAGAACGAATTGTGCAAATTCAATTGTGTTTTTGATTAATTAATTATAATTGAGACGTGAATAGCTGGCAAATATGGTTGTGGGCTTTATTCTATGCTTCTCATACCGTACTTGGCTCGAAGAACTGACATCTACCGTACAGACAGATACCGATCCCAAATACTTAATGATGATACCATCATAGATAAATAATTATGTAAGTCTATTTACAATGAAATGACTTGTATACAAACGGCAGATTAGTCAAAAGCTTCATGAACACAGATTTCGACTCAACCTGCGCGTATTCCGTTATACTCTATCCAAAGCCATTCACTATAACTAAACGAACTCCGATCTCCCAAACGAGCCGAGGCACGATTTCGTAAGGTAAAATTTTCGTCGTTCCACAAAGCAGTGCGCAGCAACAAACCGTCCCGGCCCTAACAGTGACGTGTAATTAACTCGGGCGAACAATACTTTATTTGTGCAGTCATCATAGGCAGCGAGGCAAAGAGCGAGAGAGAGAAAGAGAGAAGAAGGCTCGGCGAGATTCAGCCATGATCTCTTTTCAGCGAGTTCCAACGAATTATCGCTCGGCACTATACACAGAAGAGACTCAATTATGCCGGTCGAGCGTGGTATTATATATCTGTGTACGCCGGCGCCGCTCGTCAACAAGTACCTCGACGCTCCATCCCGTGCGTGCCGCATGTAAATGCGGAAAGACACTCGAGAGCCCAGGAAACGAGGCTCCGAGGAAGAATAGGTGCACAGGTGCCTTGACCACCGCTCGCCGACTTACCAGCATAGCCGACGGCCGCCAACGGCTCTCGCGCACACGACAAACACTGGAAATCTTGGCCCGACACAACGGCCCCCGGTCTAGCAGCCCAAGAGAAGAGCGAGAGAGCACTGACACACACGCGCGAGCGAACCACTCGAGCCGACTAATTCGAGAGCGAGCGGCGGCAGGCAGTAGTCTCCCAGCTGGCGCGCCGGAGGAGGAGGCCGAGGAGGAGAAGGAGGAGGAGGAGGAGGCGGCAGCCGCCGCCACCGCACCGACGAAATAAAGACGCGCAGACCTCGCCACCCGCGCTCGGACTGCCGGCCGCAGCCGCGCGCCGAGAGGCCTGTGGAAAGATGACCCCGGGAGTGGGACTGCAGTGGGGCCCCGGTCGGTATTATCGCCCGGCGCATCGCCCCCGCCGCCGCGCGGCTGTCCACGCCACGGTGCCGCTTCGACGGAGCTCGGAGAGCCGCGCGACTTTTTAATTGCTTTTATTTCGACGACGGGATTTTTGCTTCGGCTCTCTGGCCACCACCTGGAGTTTTATGCTTGGTGAGGTTGGACGTTGGATTATGTACTCGATGATCGGCGAGTTTTATTGCCGGCGCGCAAACTGGTGATATCGTGGATGGAAAGAATTTTAGAGGATTTTTTAGTTCGGTTTGAGAGAACCGTAAAACTTAAAATTTATTCGCGCAAGTGAGAATCTTGAGCTCCGGTTTATGGTTACAAAAGTTCTACCGTTATTCGACTTTTTAGAACTAAAAAAATTTTTAGAATATTCAAATGGGTTAGTTTAATTTTGCAAAACTATTTTATTACTAGTTTACAGTATTGAGCGCTCATTTTCGTTGATTTAGTTTGGTCGTAATCGAAAAACTCGTAATCATTAATCAAGAAACTGTTATTATTATTTTTTTTTAAATCACTTTTCAATTAATCAAACAATAAAAGTTTCTCGATCCACCTTTAAAGAAAATTGATTCGATAATCTATAGACTTCATAAAAACTCGGCAAAACTTGTTGCCTGATATGAAATTAAAGGCGATTCGGCTCACCCACGTATGCAATCAGACGACACTTATCTTCATTTGACATCTTGCAAAGCCATTAGAATTGCTACATGATTCATGAATAACCTTAGCGGAAATACGGATCCGTGTCAGTGAGTAAAAAAATTCGCTATGAAAATGCTTTACTCTTAAAAAAACGATATTTTTATGGTTTCTTGTTTGGTACAATTGTATTTTGTTAGTATTATGTAAAACAACACACTTTCCAAAAATAATTTTAATTTCAATTTCAATTTCAATTTATTATGCCTCAATATTTTAATTTTTATTTAATCATCATTTTATGTTTAGAATTAGTTACATTAAAAGATGTCCGAAATAAAGAAGAGTGCAGATTTGATTTTTTTTCAGCCTAGTATCTTTATACAAATATTTTATAAATTTATCTAACTTTTCTATATCTAGATAAATTTTAATACACGGTCAGGTGTATGTTGACTATGACGTGTACATCAAAACATTGTAAAATTATGAAATAATTTCATTTGCAGTGTATACTCTACTCTAATAATAAATATACGATATATTAATTACAGAGTCAATCATTACAATTGCACAAAATCAATTATGCGACGCAGCACAAGTATAATATTCATGGACATTGACACTCGTTTTCGCTAATATCTTGAATGATATTCATTTTAGATGAGCCGATTTGTGCAGCGTACACACGAATTCTGGGAATTTAAATTAACGCTTCAATAAGTCCCGCAGCCACCGTTTGCACAGTTTTGCATTTATTAAATATCGTCGCATTAATTAACGCAAAGTATTTGTTTACATTGCTAGAAATATCGTCAACTTCGGTGCGTTATTCGCATTGAATTCGACTATAAATCAATCTATCCTTTAACCGAACCAAACGCTATTTATTGTGATAAAAGAACAAGAATCAACAATATTAACAGAAATTTGGGAAATAAAATAACGCGCTTTAATTGGGCAGCTCCAAGGTGGTCAAAGCGAAGCTTTATCAACGCGTTGCCAGCGAGATTCGTCCGAGCGCTGCGAATACGGAAATCGGCCTGGTACGACCGATCGTTCCTACCGATAACTCAAGCGACGCTGTTTTATTTTTACCTCTTCCTCTTCAGTGAGCGACACGGCTCTCTATCAGGTCGAACGTACTTTAATAAGAATTCTTGCCTGATTTTTTAGACCATTCTCGAGAGTCGAAAATCGAACCAAACCACTGTTTGAATTTGAGTGCACAAAAAACGAAAAGTATTCTCCTCGACCGGATCAATTTCCTGCGCGAAATACCTCGAACGCAAAGCACTCTCCGTTCCCGGCAAAGAACGAGCCTCCTTTATTTTATTCTCCTCGGCTTTCGACAGTCTCGCCCAGTGCATCTCTCTGCTCGCCGCGAAAGCATTTTTATTTTTTTCACGGGCGATCAGCGAGATTCTCGGCGTATCAAAGAGGCGGCATGCATAATGCACGAGGCGCCTCGCGTCCTCGCCTCGAAAAATCAAGGTCGGCTTTTCCAGAATCGGCCCCGCGCCGTATTTATATTAGCCCCAAGTGGAGCCGCAGCAGCCGCCGCCGCCGCCGCCGCCGTCGCGGTGTGCTGACGAGGTACGCGTTGATGAATACTCGGCGTCGACGAAGGTTTTTCGTTCCGGCTGACGAAGCGTGATCGCTCCAGTTTTCTCTCTCTCTCTCTCTCCCTCTCTCGCCGCGTATCCCAATAATCAGCGGTGAAACCGCTCTTTCACTTTTTTCCTCGCATTCCTTTGCGAGTTTGCCTTTTGTTCGAGCGCGGCCACTGATTTTTTCGCCGTGTTTTTTGTACATCGCGGAGCGCGGCTACTATCTAGTCGGGGCTGTAATTAAGCCAGCCGTGTGCGGAAACCCTTCTTTTTTTTCTGCGGTAAGGGTCCGCCGAGTGTACTTTTGGGATTCTGCACTCCGTTTTAGTCGGATATTATTTCAAGGGAGATTTTTATTCCGGGATTGAGAGTCGAGTGATAGCTAATTGAATAATTTCTGTGCATTAACATTTTTAAATGTATTATTAGGTCATGATAAGAAAGCTGAGTAATTTTTTATTACAATCCAGTTTTATGCTGAGGTAATATAAATTGTTGTAATAATTTTTAAAACGGTGAATTAAAGGAATTTTTTTAAGAAAATTTCGAGGAAATATTTGTTTTCGCATAAAAATAAATTTTATTTACAGTTTATTTCCAAATCTATCCAATCTTAAAATAGACGTATATTTATATAAAACAAACATTAATACTTCTCGAATGAATCGGAAAGATTTTTAACAATTAATACATTTAATAAAAAAATCACTTTGAACCAAATTCATATAAAATTAAATTCTATTTAGTTTTCATTTAAATCTGGAATAAAATTGCTAAAACTATTTTTATCGCAGATTTAAGTAGCTCGACCGTAAAACAAATTTCAATTATTAACATTCTACATTAAATGGCAAAATTTTCTGAAGTAAATTTTGATAAATACTTTTGAAAATTCTTCGGTTATAGAACTCGTAAACGAATAAACGGCATACTAATTCTGATAAATAAGAAAATAACTGCCCAACTCGTACTGTAAAACAGAAATCAAATCCGTTATCTCGAAGATCCGCAAAATAATCGGATCAGTTTTCACAAAGTATCAGCGTTAAAATTATTTGCTCGCGTCCAATTACCGGGGCTCATTCGCGCCAAGGACAGAAACCATATCTACATTCCGCGCGATCCGTCGGGCTAATCAAACCGAATAAAAGCGAAGGCTATGACGCTCAAGCAGCCAGACGGCCGGGCGAGTCTTCGAAAAAGAGCGAAACGAAATCGTAATGTACGTCGGCGCGATCGCCGAGACTGAGTCACATCCCCCGGCACGGTTCACACATTCCATCGTGATGTCACAGTCATCGGTCAGCCGCGCGATTATATACGCGCGAGCGAAAGCGAGATCTTGCCGGAGAGAGAATTTTGCAGGCCCCTCATCTTCGTTCCCTCGCGCCTTTCTTTCGGGGTTCGCGGCGGTGTCATCATCGGCGAAAGATTTGCTTTTAATTGACTGGATATTAAGACGCTAATTTAGCTTTTAAAAGCCGGTAAATCACTGGTTGTGTAGCCAAGTAATAATGGATGGAGATTTATCAGTGTTTATACGGGGAGTAAATGATTTGTTGTGGCAGTCGCTAAGCTAGATTTTATTTTGAGCTGCGTAGAGTGGACAGTGATATTAACTGGGGAAAATGAAGAATAAGGAATGTTTCCTCGTATTTCTTATCTTTTATTTCAAACATTTTTCAAAGCTTCGTATCTCCTTGTTTATTATTTCTTACCTCAACTTTTTAAAACAAATGATTTTTCAGACAATATATTTTCAATTTCAGGTTTTCTGCATGCATTATCATATTTTAGTTTTCTCGTCGTTTTTATTCTATTTAGACACGCAATTCATCTCATGACGTATAGAAGAACATTCGTTTTTTATAACCATAACTTTTTCTAACTAAGTTTTGTAACTTTAATTTAAATCTTTCTTATCCTAATTAACAGCTGCTGAAAAGCTTTTAATTATAAAATTAAAACTATTATTTTGGTGTATCTTTATTATTATATCGAAAATCTTATATGTATATGTATGAAAATTTGTAAAATACGAAAAGCTGTACGAATTTAGAAAATGAAGATTTATGATGTTAGGATATAAAAAAGCTTGGCTAATGAATAATTATCAAGCATATATAAAGATAAAAAATTATACTTACCGATTTTCTGCAGAGCACCAAGACGTTGAACATTTTTTACAAGTTTCTTAAATAGATTTCACGTATGATAAATTTCATTTTTTTTACAGAAAGAAACTATTTTTTTTTACTGTATCCTATTTTATTCAAATATTTAGTAAATAAAAACGGAATAACTTTTCAATTCTTTTCAAAGTCTAAAGTAATATTTTTTATGCGTACTTAATCTACATATTTGTAAGATAAAATAAATTTTACGTAATCAATTTTTCAATTTTCTAAAGAAACAATAATGTGAGTCAAAAAGGAGTTTAACGCATATTTTTAAGTTAATGCATACTGTTATGAATAAATTTACAAATAATGAGTAGATGTTATATACGAAAACATTAGTAAGGTTGAATATTAATGGTAAATTAGTAAACGCAAGTTTTTTTTACAAGGTTTGCAAAATCATCCAACAATAAATCTATATATATACGAAAAATGCCGTATTAAATAATTCTTACATTTCTTGTTTATAATCTTTCAATTTCTCCTACATGAAATAAATTTTACATGTACTCATATTGGCAATTTTTCACGCCTTTAATGAGTAATCAACATATTACTGGTTGACTTGCATTTTATTTGCGCAATGAACCGAATAAAGTAAAGTATCGTAATATAAATTTAAATTCTGACGCAGCTTCAGTCATAATAAATGCACTCGTTTTTAAAGTACATAATCAATGCAATTTGAATATATTTTTACGATTTACGAGTATATAAATTTTCTTAAAACCTTACCGTATTTTTTATTGATTATAATTTTTTATAATTTTACATTTTCTTTATGATAAAGCATGCGTAATTTACTATTGCATTATGGCTGTATGTGCGATATTAAGCATAAAAAACTGCCATCTTAAAAAGCTTTTTGACGATATATTTATCATAAAAATTTAAGACGCACATAAATTGAACTTTACTTACACATTTTACAAACACTTTTCATAGTTCCAATATTTTCTATTTATCTACAAACTAATAATTAAATCTAGAATAATAGTTGCTACTGTGCAAAAATTTAGAAAAAAAACCTTACATTATTAAAAATTAACATTTTTTTATATCAAAAATATCAAGTTACGTATACGAAAAGAATATTGAATACATATTTATTTTGCGAAAATTCTGTCTAAGTGCGTCGAAGGACTTTTTTAGAAGCAAACAGTATACATATACTGTTACGCATGTGAGGAATGCATAATAAGGCATAAAAGAGAAAGAATAAAATAAATTAAGACGTTGCATACATGTATTAGCATAATATTTATTTGCAATCAACGATATATGTATATATGTATATATAATGCACTAGTATATTGAAAACATTAAGATTATTATATTTATTCTTCTTATAAGTAAATATATAATATATCACTAACAAATATATAAATATGTATTATTTGTATATGTTTACAAACCAGGCTATTGCAAATAGCTATGTATAATATATAGATAAAACTATAAATATTTTTAACGAATAAAAACAATAACAAAATCTATTGTAATAAACGGTGATTTGTAATGCATAATAATAAGTGCAATTATACGATTTAAAAATTATCATATTAAAATGAGAATAGTTAATATTTGTATTTCAGTATTTCCTGATTTTGATTTCTAGTTTAGGATCCTTCATTTATAATTTTATTATCTGAAAAATATCAATAGATGATCAAATGAGACACAAAATAACTAGAATATTTTTCATTTTGTAATTTTATAACAATTTATGTAATTGATTTTTGTAATAGAAATTGAAATCGGGAAATCAATTCTAATTAACTATTTTCTTTAATAATCAAATGACTTAAATTAGAAGAGTTTAAAAAAACAAAAAATATATTTTGCTTATTTGTATAATTCTTAAAAAATTTGTATCTAAGTAGTAATAAACTAGTCTTGTACAATAGCTAGATTATAATAAGTAGATCTTTTAAGCATTATTACACCAAGAATAATACCGATACGTTTAATCTATAGTTAATTTACATAATACTAATTAAAGAATCTGCACTACGTTTGTAAAATACAATAAACTTTTTCGATATACTGATATTTAGACACTTATTTCACTGCATTTATTAATAGACTGAGACAATACTTATTTGATTAAAATGTAGAGAATAAACCATGTAGGAAATTGTAAAGGCATAAATAAAAAAATTGAATTCAAAAACTCCTAAATCGGTTCAGAAACCCATATTATAACACATAAGCTTTGTCAGTTATGGCAACGCAAACAGGGCAGAAGATTTTTGCGTTACTTAATAAATCACAGATTATTATCGCTTTAAGGTAGGACAAATTACTTTGTTTGGACACATTTTAACGGATTAAAAGGACAGTGTTACGATTAGGTTGATTGCAAATCCGTAGGTTACCTAAAGTAACATTATAATTCATAATTGTATCTAAATTTAGTCAGTCAAGTTTTGTGACGCACATTTACAAAATAGAATGTCGAAAAAATATATAGTATTTCTTTAAAAATTATAGAGTAAAGTATATTTTTTCAAAATACTGCCTTCTTATATAACCGTTTAAGGGTAAAGTTTAGTGAAATAGTTACAAATATTCAAATTATCTCTTTTCTGTAAAAAAAATAGAAAAGTACTTCTTGCGAATACGCGGTATGTAATTGAAATTTGAGACGTATAGTTGTTACAAGGAAAGTACCCATTTTGTAAATAATTTTTAACGCATTATAATCATGTATGTAGAAAATAGATAATTTTCTGCTTTAGAAGGCATAAAACGTGTATGTTAGAATGTCTAAATATTTTATCTGCTACTGCAGATCCAAGTTTTTTACTTTTTTCCTTAAAAAAAAAAGTGGGGAAAAAACTCTTCCATCACCACAATCTGTGGGTGGAATTATATAGCCACGGATTTTAGAAGTCGCGAATTGGTGTTTATTAGGTTAATTATTCACGAAAATGGAGAATAGTAATAAAAATTTACCTAATTTAAAAAAAAAGAATTACTTCAAGAATAAAAAGAATTATGATTTTAAGTCAACCTTTGACACTCAAATGATTGAATATTTAAAAAAAAAAAAAAAAAAAAAAAAAAATGGAATCACGGGTACCAAATATCGGCGCGCGATGCGCGCCGGAATCGGCTTCGTATGTTATTTTATTTTGTGTAATTTGTAATTGTGCGCGAACATCATTAAACACAATCTATATACAGATATATTTAAAATACTCGATTTTCGAACGTTTCGAACGTCTCGATATCGAAATCTATACAATATAAATAAATAATAAACTATACTATAAGATCATACTGTACACCTCGGGTACTTTCCTTGTGAGTCAAAAATGCAATTATCAAAAGGAGCGATTATAAATATAACCTACTGTGAATATCAACAACAATAAAAATTTAAATACAGCAAAAAAGGTAAATAACATTATAAAAACTTTCTTTTTCTATAAAATCAAGGTAATATTTGTTTATTTCAGTTACTACTTATAAACTCTACCCTTAAACATATTCCGAATCGTTTATTAAATACCTCACTGCGAAATCGCTAATTTCCCAAAATTGAATAAACTCGAATACGACGTTTGGCTGTAAAACTAGGGAGCACAAACATGTTCGCCGGCGCAAAACGTAAACCTCGCACAATAAACGCGATTGATCGAGCAGCTCGCGTTAATATTCTCCTGCGGTCGAAAGAGCCGACGGCGGCGCCGAGGGTGGGCCCTACGTGCTCTCTCGGCTCTTCTCAGGCCGAGAGAAATGCGCGCGGCGCTCGCTCGAAAATGCAAAGTGCGCCAGTCCGAGCGTTCGATCCCGCGAATCAAGGGCTCTCTGCTTGCTCCGCACGTCTCGCTCGCGGTAAAGGAACGGAAAAGAGGGAGGGAGACAGAGAGAGAGAGAGAGAGAGAGAGAGAGAGAGAGAGAGCTGTTTCCTTGCTCGGGATTTTCCGCGCCTCCGTCGATGTAAATGGATCGGCTCTCTCCGTCGATTAACCGCGTTACTTAATTCGATTTCAGCGGGTTCTTTAGGGAATTCAAAGACGCGCCGCGACCCAAGATAAATGGCCGAAGATATTCTCTCTTTCTTTACACTCTTCTCCACTGGCGGCGCAAGCCAGTGAATAGCGAAGTACAGCCACTTATTGGCTTTCTACAACTGTAATGTTCGTTTGCGTCCTTTTGGGATATCTTGGTATTAGCATCGCTAAGCTCTTTAACATTGACGATTTGGCAATCCGTTTAAATGCAGAACTACGCCGGTTATATAATTATGTAGGCATCTCTTTTAGACCCCTTTCATTTTCTTGCATAATCCAGTCTTAACATGTATTTTCATTGATGGCTTGAGATATAGCTGTGCGTTTTGTTGTGGAACATTAAAATTAATTGTAAGAATTCGACAGGTATTGCACTTTAAAGGGACAAATGTGGCACATCAAAAAGTGGACACTTAAAACCAATAAAAAGTTTGTATAAATGAATAATAAAAAAATCTATGTTAAGATAGGATTATCATCGAGACAGGTGTATCTTAATAACTGTGCGTGATAATAAAATATAAATTTCTAAAACAATTCTAACATACCTCTCCATAAACGATATCTTTAGATTTCTACTCGGTAAGCTGTCGTTTTCGAAAAGGAAAAAAAAACAATCCTATCGTACTATCTATAAATCGCCAACAGATACTCGGTTAAAAAAAAAATAAATTTCGCACGCAAACAGAGAGAATAAATATCGCCCAGTGTCCGCGGCACGAGCTGCGTTCATCCGGCGAAGCTGCGCCTGCAAGTCGGCGCTCGTCAGGCAAATCGGAGACAACAAAAACGTAACACAACGAAAATGCAATCAGTACACGAGGGCAGAAGGAAGCGTCATGCGGTGCAGCCAAGCGTGTGTTGTTGCTGTTGCTGTTTACCTGCGAAGGGCACGTCGCCAAAGTACTCTTCGACGTTGTCCGCGGACACGCTCTTGTCCGAGAGCGACACCGAGGACAGGGAGCCGCTGGACGCGTCGAGCGAGCCGCTCGCCGGAAACTGCAGCAGATCCTCGTCCGTTTCCGTTTCCATGTCGCGCGAGCGCCGCTTGTACACCTGTCGACAGAACAATGCAGAAGGGCACGGGTTTTCGTCAGTCGTCCTGTTGATCATTTTTTTTTCGAGCGAATTAGTCATTTTCGTTGCAATCACATTGTTACCAACTATTCTTAAAAGTCATTTTGAAATTATAGGGAAATAAATACGTTTTTATCCGCCTACACGGACAGAATTTTCGCTTGAAATTATTCGAAATTTAGATTAAAAATTAACCGAAAATCGAATAACGGGAGGACGTGACGCCATCTGGTAAAGAATTAATCATCATCAGCCGAATTTTTACTCGAAAACTGAGTAAAAAGTATCCTCAAAAAAATTTAATACTGGCATGGATATTTCAATACTTGCATGGATATATCTACAATAATATTTTAGTATTAAAATTTAAAGCTGTATTATTATTATTCAATAAATTAAAATCAATTAATTAAATTAAACAATTTTTAGAATTTTGAACAAGCAAAATATATTTGCGAATGAGGTTATGTTCAACTGTTTTCTTATCGACAGGGAAAATTTAAACTCTTTTCGAGTAAAAATGATCAGATTAGAGTAAATATTATTCTAAAAGAGGCTAAAATTATCCAGAAGATCACATTGTCCTGCGATTAGTCTGATTTGGGGGGTCATTTTTCAGCGAAAATTCTCTCCGTATATCAATTCTTTTATTCTTTTTATTAGTATTAATTTATGTCAATAAGTCGAAAGCGTAAATTACGGGCTTTTTTCCACAGCAATCTCGAATTTTTTTGCAGCACTGCACACTACATCACTCGCAAAAGCTTCGAGCAAATCATAACCCGACATCTGAATCTGAACGGTCGCGCACGGATTTCCAAACGCCGGCGCGTCCCAACGCAGTTTTCCGCGGCGTTCAGCTTCATTGTTTGCCGGAATTCGCTCGTCGTGGTTCTTTAAAGGGCGTGCCGAAAATCAAAAGGCTCGCGCGCGAAATCCGACGACGCATTTCAGCGGTTAATTCGAGCGAGGGAAGCGAACGCGCGGCGAACAGACGCGGAAAGAGTCGGCTGCTTCATTATTCAAAGCTCGTCGACGTCAGTTTGCCGCTTCGTTGCCTCTCGGCGCGCGCACTCAAGACGAGCGTCTTTTCGGCACTCGATGTCAGTCAGTCGAGCCGAACGACTTGCAACGGATAGTTTGGCCGCGCAAAATGCTAAGGCTGCCGAAAGGCGGCTTGCACTTCTCTGGCAGAGCGGTGAAGGATTAGAAAAAAGATATTTTGCCGTTTCTTTGATGATGGATGATGGAAACTGAGAATTTTATGATTAAAGGGTTTCGTATATTTTTTTGGGATATTTCTTACGGCAAAAATTGCAGTGGGTAAAATGTATGCATATTTTAGAGAAGAATTTTAATCATTTTCATAAAACAATGACAAATGAGAATGAGATTTTTGAATAAAATGTAAAACACATTTACTTTGAGCTATAGAAGTCCACCTTAAATAACAAAAATTCCCCGATCCCCGAACAATTGCGACCGCCCTCAACAGCCGTTTCCCCGAGCCAAGATTGCATTTCCAAATCGTTTACCTTCGCCGAACCGAGTATAAAAAAACTGCAGGTTTCGCGGCTCGAAGCCTCGAGTCGCGCTCGAGCAAGTGTATCAGCGCGTCTCGTCTCGGCGCGTCATCTCGCATCAGAGGGCCTCCGCTTTGGGCTGCAGTCAAAGATATGCGTTGCGCGCGCGGCAAAGACGCGCCGCTCTCGACTTTGCGAAAGAAAGAGGAGCGAGGAGGCGGAGACTCGTCGCGGGAAAGCTCGTTACGACTCCCGGTACCTCGTCAAACGCGGCGCGGCCAAAAGAGAGCCGCAAACACGCACGAAGCTCACCTGCTGCTGCTGCCGCCTCGCCTCGTAGGTGCGGCACGCGACGTCGAAAAGGGCATATAAGAGAGAGAGAGAGAGAGAGAGAGAGAGAGAGAGAGAGAGAGAGAGAGGGTGAGCCGTCGTCGGATAAGAGATGGAACTGAAGTGAACGCTCAGAGTCAGTCTCACAGCAGAGCGATCACAAGGATTACGGCGCCGGCGAGAGAACGAGATTCTCGTCGTAAATCGCGTGAGAGATCAAACACCGAGTTGTATATTAAACGCGGGGTATCTTTCCCCCCCGCAAGCTCGTGTGTAGTGATATACGCTCGCTGCTCCCCGAGCTTTGGGCTCACTGACTTCGAATCGCGGCAGCGATGCCGCAGAGAGATAGTTTCTTGGAATCCCGAAACTCTTCCCTCTCGCGTCGCTCTCTGCTCGACGATCCCCCCCCTTTTTTTTCTTTTTGCTTTTAATTATGCACAGAGGCGCGATTGTCTCGACCGAGGTTTTCGACCTTTATTGGAATCGTTTACAGGCGAGTATCACACGTAAGTAATCACACGTACTGGCTTTGATCTTTTGCGGAAGTTTAATGCGCTTTGATGATATACGTTTTCATCAGAGGAATGGAGTTTGCGGAAAGCTGAGAACAAACATTTGAAGGAAGATTTTTGTCTTTTATTTCAATAAATTAATACTAATCTCTTTTGATTGGTTAAAGCGTTGACAAAAATTTATTTATTTCCTATTCTATCTTGGGCGAAATGCGTTTTTCAAAAAACGACTTTTTAAACGCAAGACTCAGTAAGTGAAAACTTTTACTATCAAAAACAGTAAAGTAAAAATTGGGTGTGAAAACAGAGAAGTACTCACTTGACTCAATGGACGAATGCGTTCGTGGATGGACTTCTCGGCCTGCATAGCCGAGGGCGGCGGGTGGTCGGGCGTCGGCGGCTGGACGTAGTGCGTCGGACTAGTCGGCAGGAGCATCTGCACTCGCTTGAGCCTCTTGTCGGTGGCCTCCCCCTGCGGCTCCCCGTCCCTCCTGTCGTCCAGCAGACTCTCCTGGGAAGACTTGAGCGTGAGAAAGGCGTTGGAGACGTAGGTCCTCTCCTGCGCCTCGGCGATGGCGCTCTCGCTGCAGGGCGACTTGTCGGCGCTCGGGCTGCTGTCCATCTCGTAGTTCTCGTAGGCCGAGCGCTCGTACGCGTGTCTGCGCAGCTTGCGGCGGGGATTCGTCATCCGCATCGGCCGGTTCTCGTAGACGGAGGTGATGGCCACGGGCTCGACGTCGTTGTCGGCGCGCTTCGCCTCCTCCTGCTTCTGATCGAAGCGCGACTTCATGTCGACGTACTGGTCGACGCTTCGCGTCACGTGGCGCAGCTGCTCGCGACGCTGCTGGATCTGGTCCAGGTCGATCTGGCTGCGGGCGCCGCTGCGCGCCAGGAAGAGATACTCGTAGTTGCTGGGCCCGATGTGGCAGTCCGCCGAGAGGGACACTTGGGTCTGCAGGTGGGTCGGCGAGACTGAGAGATTGCGCCGGGGTGGCTTCTTCGGCGGCGTGGGCTGCAAAGTCGACGGAAGACCGCCGTTCTACAGATAAGTACAAGAGCGTGCGTGATGTATGACAGGTTGTGGATGATGCGGATAAGTGCGTGCTCAGGTTTTATTGCGCGAGTCAACTTCATTCTTTAAGAATTTTTTTTATTAATAATACAAATAAACCTTTGATTAAGTTAATGTATGTAATTATTGTAAAAAAGATTTTTGTTTTTCAATAAACTTTTTTATAAATTCATTTTCCCTTTTGTAATTACAGATATATAATAGTAATTAGATATCGTGTGAACTGTGAAGTAACTGAAGCAGATAACAATTATCGAGCGTCAGCAGTCGTCGATAATGGAACTAAGATAAATCAATGTCTTAATTCCTGAAAGGTATATCCTTTAACCTGATAAGCGAGAATAATTAGGCAATTTGAGAATGAAGCTGATAAAGATAATAATAAGGTTCTAATATGAAGAAGTGAAAAATAGTAAAAAGTATTACAAATAATATTAAGCTAACAGGAGACTACTTTATATTGAAATAAATAACAATAGAAACTTTGTCTTATACTAGCTCAAATTTAAAAACAAAAAAAATCGCCTACTCCTAAATAAGATTCAAAAAACGTAAATGCACTACTTAACCATGAAAGCATCGATAAATACTCAAAAAACTAAAAAGAAGTCAAATGTAAGGACTAACCGAGACTTTGCTGCTAGACGCAGGGCTGTGCAGAGAGCTGGAGAGCGGCGCCATGGGCAGATAGATCCCGGGCGCGGAGTCCCCGGTGTGGCAGCGCCTGTCCCTGGGACTGGGGCCCCCGATGCTGGAGGACGAGGAGACGCTGAGCTGGTCGGACTCGCGGCCCCCGTAGCCACCGGGGATGTTGAGCGAGAGCTGGTCCTCCGAGGTGTAGCCCCCGGCGCTGGTCTCGGCGAGCGCGCGCGGCACCGGCGGCGTCTGGTACAGGCCGCTGTCCGAGCCCCTGCGAGGTCGCAACACACACGCACAAGAGTGCCAGTCAGTCGGGAGTTAGGCGAGGGAGGCGCCTGCTAGGCTAGCAAGCTTTCCGTCACTCAACGCGACGTAAGTGCGTTCTCGGTTCGAAGCTCTAGTCGGGTGGCTCTGAGCTTTGCCTTACCTTTTTCGGAGGTTTAGTCTAGAGTTTTTAATGTTTTTGTTTTGTGTTCTAAGAGTTATATCCCTGATTTTTCACTATTTCAGCTCAGAAGGTGGCTCGTTTGTTTCATCGTAGAAATTCATCATAACAATTTAGATTTTAATATATATATATATTGTAAATTCTAAATCAATAAAATTAGTGCTTAGTACTTTGAGCTGTGTAACATGAAAATGTATTTCCTTTTTGAACCGAGCCACCTTCTCATACAAAATCAAGCAAATCTCCTATTCTATTCTGCACTAATCTGATCGCTAATCGTAAAAGCAAAAGTATCAGTTAAATAAAATCCTAAAAAACAGAAATTCTAAAGGGACCTGGAAAAATCGAAAGCAAGTAAAGAATCTTGTGCTGGGTAAAAGAGATAAGGTGACCGGGAGAAAGCTTGAACAAAGGCTGTGCACTAAGTTGAGCGACAGAAGATGAGGGTCATGCAATTCGGTACTCAGCATACCGTAGAGTGTCTCGTGACGGTGTTGTGATCAGGGTAGTGTTAAGTGGTCTGTCTTCAGGTGTTTGGTCTGAGCTTGCAAGGGTGTTAATCGAGTTGAGTGTGTCGGACATGGACATAAAGACGCTGTCGAAGACGGAGCTGGGATCGGAGTCCTCGGTCACTTGGAGGTGCCTCCACGCTCCGTCCGCCGGTTCCCCGTACAGCTCGTCTTCGCTGAAACGTCCAAGTTTTACCATCAGCAGATATGTTCTCTCTTTTCAGGACTCTTTAAACATTCTTTTTTTTTTCGTTTGCGCGCTGCTGCTGCTGCTGATGCTGCGGCGCATGCTGATTTACAACCAACAAGCCGAACAAGCTTGCATCCTTGTAATTAGCTGACTTTTTAGCTTTCTAACATCGATTTTTTTTCTTTTTTAAGATGATCTGCCTGTTTGATGACGTGATGATGATGATGACGATGATGATAGTGATGATGATGATGATGATGATGTGGATGTGTCGTGATAATGTTGCGTTCTTTGGTAATGATTTTTTATGATTGGTATTATTTCATGTCTTTATAGAAGTTTGATCTGGTTTGTGTAAAGAAATGGCTAGAATCGACGTAAAAGGAAAACGGCTTTTTTAAATATTTATTATAAAAATGCATAATGTCTTTTGAAATTGAAACATGACCGAAAGATTAAAAAAGCATCTTAACAATAATTAAAATTTGTTTAACGTCTAATGAAATCTAGCTATTTCTTGTTATCTTTTACGGAAAATTAGTTTACTTTTCTACCAGCACTTAATCTACAATATTAAATTTACAGTACAAATATGTAAGGGTTCTACTTCAATTATCAGAATCACTGATTCTATTAGAATAACATTAAAATAAATGAAAAAATACATTAATTTAAAAAATTAATTATCACCTAACGAAACATTTACAGTAATATCAATTACGGTACACAGGTGGAGGTAGAAGAGAATGAAAACACGGAATGAGAATGTAAACTAATTCTTGACTTTTCAGCGAGACCGTAAGTTAAACAGCGAAATTGAAGGAACTAAACAGAGAAGCTCGCGAAAACATAACCTGCGGTCGAAATTCGAGAAAGTGCGGAAACGAGAGGAAGAAAAGCTCGGACGGCTGAGCTAACGAAAGATGAAATAAAACGAAAGCAAGGGAGAGAGGAACCTGCCTTGGAGAGAAAGGTTGCCGGCGGAAACCAAGTTGCGAAGAGGGAAAGAGAGAGAGAGAGAGAGAGACGACTTCGACAGTGGAGAATGGGATTATTAGTTTTATGCTGAAATGGGCTAACATTTACATTGTTTAACGCGATGAATTCATTTTGAGGTCACGTCGTCGCGCTCCCGGTCCTTCTCTCTCTCTCTCTCTCTCTCTCTCTCTCTCTCTCTCTCTCTCTCTCTCTCTCTCTCTCTCTCTCTCACTCTGATTCTCGTCTTCTTTCGTTGTTCAAACAAATGAGTCCTGGCCTTTTGCACGTTATAGGTGGGCCCTGAGTGAGTTATCATGCAGAAAAATTAAACTCTCTTTTACTCTTTATATTTAAGATTATAGAGGAGAAAAACGATGATAAATAATGTCTCTTTCTTGGCGATTTACTAACCTTAACTTTATTTACGGAATCAATCAAATTATTTACGTTAAGTATGCTAATCACTAATAAATTTTTTGGTCTTCAATAAATATTTTTAAAGAAACAGTTAATTACGAGCTATTTTGGAAGACGTAATACGTTTGATCAACTAAATGTTTACTTTAGTCAGTAGAACGAACTAGATGAAGTAAGACTTGAGAAAAAATTGTCACACAGTACGACTTTGACCTCGTTTTCATTGCGTTGAAGCCAACAGCACCCAGGAATAATTCCTCCAAGGCTCTCAATTAAAACTCATCATTCGAAAGAGCAATCTTTACCTCATCGCGCACTTGAGAAAAACGGGAGTCCTCTGAAAAGTCATGGCAGCTCTCCCTCGGAAAGCCCGAAATTCAGCGAAAACTCGTTTGGCGCCGGTCCTCGTCCGCTGGAGCGGAGCTGCAGGTCTGTGTACCTTCCGGGCGATACGAGCTGCGCGCGCGATTTCGTTACCGATGCATATAACGGCGAGTGACCCGCGGGCGGAAGCAAAACGAGCCGGCGGAGCGGCTCTCCGGGGCACATCGGCTACATCAGGAAAATTAAAGCAAGCCAAGCGGTGGTTAACGCGCTGGGGCAACTACTGCGGCCGCCTGGCCGTCGGATCGGGCGCGCGCTTGCTTTTGTTTGCCCACATCTCCTATATTAAAGCGCAAGCCCCCGACGTCTGCCCCACCTTCGGACGGAACGCGCGTCATATGTGTGTGCATAGCTTTCTGCACATATATATCCAGCCGCCGCTTTTCTTCGCTCGCCGGTCGAGCGGGGAGGGAGGGATGTGCTCTGGTCAAGGTGCGCGAGAGAGAGAGGGACACGCGTTTATTCATCGCGCGAGACCTTGTAATGAGTTCGGATATTTAGTCGGAGATATGATTCACGCTGCGCGAGCTTGGGAATTATTAAAAGGCTGCTGAGGACTTTTTTGAAATTGGAGTAAAACCTTCAACGTTGAAATTTGTTGTAAGTACAAGAAAAATGTACAATACTACTTTTCGAGTTTTTGAAAATGTTTATACGGCGATAAAAGTTCAGAAAAAGTTTGGCAAATTTTACTAAAAAGTCTAGTAATTTTTTGGCTTACGGCAAGTTTGTTACCGCTTTACTAAAAAGATAGTAATTTTTTCTGAACTTTTCTCTCCGTGTTATGT
>UCOL01001023.1:0-44694 GCA_900474335.1 Ormyrus nitidulus
TATATCCCACAGCCCGACACAGAATAGACGCATCGATAGCCAAGCACACATCCCCCGGGCATTTGATTCGATCTCGGTCATCGAAAAATCCGGATTCTTTTTTGGGAAAAAGCCTCCGAAAAATTCGAGCTGACCGGGATTCGAACCAGCGCCCGAAGCGGTGTTGGTCTTTGGAAGCAAGAGTCTTACCGCCTGAGCCAAACACCGCTCTCTGCGGGGGTAATTAAGCGAGGCGTTTTCCGCGCGCGCGAAACATAAAAGAATAACATAAAGAAAAGCGTCAAACGGCGCGCCGCTCTCGGCGTGCAGGCAGTTTTTCATATTTACGCGCGCGGGCAGCTGCATGGCTCGGCCGTAAATTAACGGGGCGAAAGTTGCGAATAATCAGGCGGAAAAGAATGGGGCGGCGTAGGCGCGCGCGTACACGCCGGCAGCCCCGTATATAATTTATATCGACAGACGATAATGGTAGGCATATATAGGATAGGGCGCGCGGGCGTGGCCGTGCGCCGGTGCCTGATTTACGCCAACGGCAAACTTGCCGCTGCGGTTTATTGTCGGCCGTATAATTTGGGGTTAATTCACTAGGCTGGACCGAAGCGGAGGAGAAGGGTAGGGGGTGGGGGGGGGGGGGGGAGGCGCGGAGGAGCATCCGAGTCCGGGCGTCAAACCGCAGATCGATTGTTCCCCGAGCGCGTCCACGAGCCTCTTGTCATGCAAATGTTGCGTGAAACGCAAATGCCGGCCCGGGCGCTGCATAATATCCTGCTGCTGCTGCCCGCCGCCGCCGCCGCTGCAGCCCAGGAATTCCGCCCCTATCCAGAAACAAGAATTCGTCGGCGAAGGCTTATTCCTTATTCGGGGGGGCTTCTGTTTTAGCGTCCGTTTTACGACGAGGCCATTTTTCGCAGGACCTCTGTGTGAAACTGCCCGCAGAGTCCGTTTCGAAAGCTAGTCGATTATTGAATTTTGAAGGGTAGAATATAGCTTGGTCCCGCCCGAAATCTCGCCTCCGTAACGAACGGATGGATATTATTGAAATTTGTTAATAAATATGCTGAAAACGCACAATAATTCCCACTCGATATTATATATTGCCAAGGCAAGGAAGCAAGGAACATCTTAATTCGCCGTGATTTCCCAGCTGGGAGAGCAGTCTCCTCGCGTTATAACAATGCGCTCACTCGGTGTGTAAAAACAGGAGGGGGAGTGAATATTTTATCGAGTATATGGGCCGGCGTTGTTGCGTGACGTAACAAGGTGAAACAACCTGCATTATTAATGGTCCTACGCTTACAGGCTCTTATAATGGCAGTTTACTAATTTTCCGCGGGCTTTAACCGGTTAGTATATAAATGGAGTTAACGTTAACATCGTCATTATTACTCGCAGGCAGGCCGAATATTGATGGCCGCGGGGTCATTCCGCCAGACTGGCCGCGTTAACGTTGAAAATTTTTGGCATCGGCGTTAATTACTCGCGGCGGGGGCGAGAAGCCCTCGGAGCGTTCGATTGCGCGTTCTTTCGGACTTCGGTCGAACGGGGGGCGGGGAACCTCGTCGATTATTAACGGGGCGAGGTTAAGCTCTCGACTCGGATGCAGTGTTTATAAAGGCATGCTCATGCGATATACGCGCTCACGTATTCAGATGCGGCGCCCCAGCTAGTTTACAAGTTCATCGAGCAGACAATACAGCCGGGACCGTCGGTGTCCCTCAAGTGCATCGCCACGGGTAATCCGACGCCGATCTTCACCTGGACCCTCGACGGGTTCCCGCTGCCGCAGAACGACAGGTATACCACCGACATTTCCATTTATCGAGCGAGAGCCCATTGTTTCAAACGAGTCCTGTCTCTCTCGCTGCCGCCGCAGGTTCATGATCGGTCAGTACGTGACGGTGCACGGCGACGTGATATCCCACGTGAACATCACGGCGGTGCGGGTCGAGGACGGCGGCGAGTACCGCTGCTCGGCGGTCAGCCGGGTGGCCAAGGTCCACCACGGGGCCCGGCTCAACATCTACGGACCCCCCCACGTCAGGCCCATGGGCAACTACGCAGCGGTCGCCGGGGAGACGACCGTGATCAAGTGCCCGGTCGCCGGATTTCCCATCTCCAGCATCGTCTGGGAGAAAGGTCGGTATTGCAATTTTTATATACTTTTCTAAATGATCGCGCGCGCGCGCGCGGTGTAGTCCATCGATGGACTTGGATTCGAGCGTTAAAGTCTCGCGAGAACTGCCTAGTCTCTTTCGCTGTACAACCCCCCCTTTCGTTCGCGAACAAGAAGAAGAAGAAGCAGCACAGCCAGCGGCGCGAAGTTTACGAGCGCTTTACGATGTTACTGCACGCGCCGCGAGAGAGAGAAAAAAGGCCAAAGTTCCGGCAAAGTATTCCGGGCCCCCCCCCTCGAGCCGGGAGTTTTATCCCGTATATACCGTTCGTTCGTTCGTTCGTTCGTTTCTTGCGCCATCGGCTAATCGAATTCGGTGACTTTTGCCAGACGGGAAAGTTCTGCCGACGAGCCGGAGGCAGGAGGTCTCGAGCAACGGGACTCTCACGATCCACATGGTCGACAGCAACACCGATCGAGGCACCTACACCTGCACCGCCAGAAACCAGCAGGGCGGCTTCGACTCCCAGAACGTGCAGATCGAGGTGAAAGGTGAGGCTCTTTCTTTTTTCCTAAACGCTAACCTTCCTTCGCCAGCAGGCATTTCGATCCGCCACGATGGAGGCTCTTCGTCCAGGAATCAACTGATTCGATTCTCGCAGGACTAATATGATTTTGTTTGATTTACGAGCCCACCGTAGAGAAGCAGCGGCGGCGTTGGCGAGGCGGAGATATCCGAGCTCTTGGCCAATACATGATTTTTGTTTGCATGCCCTGGGCGTGGTGGTGTGCAGTGCCCCCCAGAATCGAGTCGTTTAGCTTCTCGGAGAAGATCCACGCGGGCGCTCGGGTCCACGTGACCTGCGTGGTGAGCGAGGGCGACCCGCCCGTCAATATCCAGTGGCTGAAGGACGGCCGGCCGCTCAGCTCTTACCGGGAGCTCGGCGCCGAGACCAACAAGATCGGCGGCTTCGATCTCGCCCTCAGGATACCCAACGCGACGACCGCCCACAACGGCAACTACACCTGTCGCGCGAGCAACGTCGCCGCCACGGCGTCCCGCAGCGCCCAGCTACTCGTCCACGGTACAAGAGAGCTCTTCCCCGTAACAACTGCGCGGAACCGCTCCGCGGTCCTTTTAATCTCGAGAACCTTTAGAAAAGTGCGAGACTCGAGAGAAAAAGAACTCGCGGCAGGAGAAGCAAATCAGCGCGCGCGCGGCTCTTTGTTCGACCGAACAGAGGAGCTTTAAAGCTGTAAGCTCCGCTCGCTGGTTCTCGTGCCAGCTCTCGCTCGAGCTAGCCGGGCATTTTTTCGCGTCACGTGTTGTGCCGACAAGCAGAAGCCGGTACACATTTCTCTGTATATACCTCTCCCGTTTTCTCAATTATACTCCCCCACCTCACCGAGGCAGCCGTCGACCAATCATCCGCAGAGTCCCCCCTTCTCTCTCTTTCCCCATTCGGCTCGCTTCTTGACACTTGCCACATAAAAGGGAAGGGCCACCGTCACACTAAACCACCCAACAATGTCAGGAACAGCCACACTTACACTTTTTTAAAAAAAATCTCTTCTTTCAGCCGCGGGGGGTGAGCAGCGTTGCAGGCCGACGATCTAATATTCCGATGCATCGGCGATCGACAAAAAAAAAAGAAAAAAAGAAAGCATCGCTCTGAAAGTCGTTCTCTCGTTTGTTTTCTGTGTTTCTGGCCCAGTCCCGCCGCAAATAGCGCCGTTTAGCTTTAACGAGGACCTGTCGGAGGGCGTGCGCGCCCAGGTCACCTGCATGATCGAGAAGGGCGACGCGCCCTTCAGCATCAGCTGGTCGAAGGACGGCGAGCTGATACCCGGCAGCGGCAGCAGCGGCAGCGGCGGCGGCGTGGGCCCGTACAGCCGCTACGGGCCGCAGCCGCCGGCGGGCCTCAAGGTGACGAGCATCGACGCCTACAGCAGCAGGATCGTCATCGAGCAGGTCGCGGCCAATCACACCGGCAACTACACCTGCCACGCGCGCAACTCGGTCGCCGAGGTCTCGCACACGGCCGAGCTCGTCGTGCGCGGTAATCAGCAGAGCCTGGGGAGTGCCGCACGAGCACAAGCACTTTTCTCTCTCCCTCTCTCTCACTTCAATCTGCACTCGTGCCTCGCGAGGAGCGCCGCCAGCCAAGCTGCACCGTCGCATATGTAGCCTCGATCCCTTCCCGACGAATGAATGACTATATGCTTCTGCACGTCTGCGCATCTCGTGTGTGTCGGTGTGAGTCTGTGCGTGAGCGAGTGCGTACTTTGGTTTTCGCTCTATTCCTGGTCGAAGAATTATCCTGCAATTGTCGATGGCCGGAGCGGAGCAGCGGCTGATATCTGGAGCACCGACGCACCGCCTGCACAAAATTAACAGTCTCTCTCACTCTCACCAGATATATATATATGCAATTTATAAACGCACTCTCTGTCTCTCTTTGCACCACGCACAAGCACATTCTCCACGATCATTACCGGCAAAATCCAATTCCACTGTTCCGCGCCGCTATATAGCTGTGTTTGTATATATACGAGCTGCCACCGGCTGTGCGCCACTATTATAAAAAGCTTCGTGCTTCACTGAACTTTGCATATTTCCGGCCGACTATATATATATATATTGATTTGTTTGCTCGTTCTTTTTTTTTTCTTTTTTTTGCATTACTCTTTTTTTTCGGCCAACTTTTATTATTACCCTCGCGCGGGCGCGGGGCCTCGTTTGTTTTTATTTAATCAAATTCGCGCCGGCCGGCCGTCGTCACCTTTATTGTTTTCGAGCCGCATGAAAATTTAATTAATCCTTTGAGCCGTTTTGCCCTTTTAACTGCTTAGTCATTTTTAGACGGTCGGCGGAGGGAGTTGGCTCGCTAATTAAATCATTTTTATCACCGGTTCCTTGCATATTTATGCGATTTTTCGACTAACTTTTCTGCCTGGGAAAAAGAATTATTTCGGAGGGTACATGCATCTTTCATCGGCTCAAAGGCTTAAAAATTTTCATTAAAAAGTTTAATTCGAGTTTAAAATTTCATTATGTTAAATCGAGCTTTACTTTTGCAACGCCTTTGCAGAACAAAATTCACGTCACGCTTAACAATGTCTAATAAGTTTGAAAAGTTTCCTTATTTGGCTGATTAAAAAGTGAAACGTCAATCTTGCGCACTTTTCCAAATTTTTCTCGGATACGAGCACTTTAAGCTTTAGCACGAGCAGCCCATTGTAATTAGATGAAACGCTGTAAAGGTTATAGTTACGGCCACTAGTTATTTTTATTCAATCGACTCGCTTTTTTTTTGTATCGACGCTCTTTTCATTCTCTGAATCGTGCAGCGTAAAAGTGTGTTTCGCCGTATGCCGGTAATAATTGGTGCGAGAACATGACAGGTCACTTTATATGCACAACACACCACTGGCACATACACCTTCATGTTCACCTCTATTTTGTTCACTGATCTGTAAAGAACGCAATTATAAAAATCTGTACAACTTTTGTCACTTTTTACGCACATTCACGGTGCACAATATATATCGCTGGGTAAAAAAGAAATGTCTGCACAGCACTGATTTATTATTATATTTATACGTTTCACGCCACGCTATTATATAAATAGTTTTTTCCTCGTTTAACGCTATATATACGATATTGTTTTAATTTTCGCGCAAAGTAAGTAGTAATGCGCAGTGGAAACGTTCCTGCCCGTCGAAAATCGAACGCAGAGGGCCACTTAAACCTTTCAAATAAACCGCAAAGTCAATGCAGCCTATTCTGAATAAAAGAGCCGAGTTTCGAAGCAAACTTTTCAACTCGCATTTGATGTCCGCGGCTCCGAGGACGTTTCCACCGCGGAGAGTTACAGCCCCCCAAAAAAGTCCCCAAAGATTAAAATGCGCATCTGACCCGGGTGGGGGTGCAGTGCCGCCGCGCTGGCTGAACGAGCCGCAGGACGTTCACGCGCCGGAGGGCATGTCCCGGCTGATCCTGCACTGCCGGGCGGACGGGTTCCCGCCGCCGAACGTCACCTGGCGTAAGGCGAGCGGCGACAAGCCCGGCAACTACAAGGACATCGCCGCCCACGAGCACAGCCACGACCTCAAGATCCACCGCAACGGCTCGCTCGTCTTCGCCCGCGTCCAGGAGGACCACGAGGGCTTCTACCTCTGCGAGGCGGTGAACGGCATCGGCGCCGGCCTCAGCAAGGTCGTCTACCTCACCGTCAACGGTTCGTTTTTAATCTATAGCGTTTTAACCGATCAGCCAGCTGCTACAATCCGTCCGATATCTCTTTTTCTCTGTAGCCCCGGCGCACTTCACGGTCAAGCACGAGAACCGGACGGCGCGGCTGGGCTCGAACACGTCGCTGCGCTGCGAGGCCAAGGGCGACCACCCGCTCAAGATCGTCTGGCGCAAGGCGGGCTCCCAGCTCGAGCCCGCGATCTCGGACTACCGCTACATGGTGAGAGAGAATTATCGGCTGAGAGGCGGATTTCGGATTATAATATCGGACGGATGATCGACTGATTTTTCTCGCGCTTAGGAGCACATGCTGACGGTGAAGGAGCAGAACACGACGGACGGCGTGGCCAGCGTGCTGAGCCTGGCGCGGACGACGCGCGAGGACAGCGGCCGATACCTCTGCACCGCCAGCAACGCCTACGGACGCGACGAGATGACCATACACCTGTACATTCAAGGTGAGTCGCGCGGCCCCCGCAGCCCCCCTCGGCCGCGGCGCTAAATCTCACCGCCTCGTTTTTTTTTTCAGAACCTCTCGATTTTCCGAGAAATTTGCACGTCATCGAGAAGGGCAGTCGTTTTGTGAAGCTCGGCTGGATAACCAGTCAGGACGGCAACAGCCCCATCACCCAGTACATCATCGAGTACAAAACCGAGTCAGGTAAGCGTTTTTCGTTAAAAGCGCGCGCACGTCGAGCCTGGCAAGAAGCAACGTATAGCTCGCCGAGAAAAGTTGGCAGCGCATAATGGCGCGGCTACAGGCTATATAAATTATCGGCGCAAATAGTTTGATAACTCGACGTTGCAGAAGTTTGGCACGACCATCCGTTTCACACGACGGTGCCCGGGACTCAGGCGCACGCCCTCATAAGCGGTCTCCGGCCGGCGGTTACATATCAATTTCGCATTTTCGCCCAGAACCAACTTGGCAAGAGTCAGCCCAGCGACGTACGTATACACAAAACTCCCTCTCCCGCTGATTAATATTCCCCCGCAGAAAAGCGGCGCGCCTCCCGTACATCAAAGTAGACAAAAAAACGTACATCCTTCCCTCTTTAATGCTGTATGCACGTACACGTATTCACGCAATATCGAAATGCACGCAGATCCTGGACTCGACGACCGAGGGCGAGACGCCAGGCGGCCCGCCGAAGAATCTCAAAGTCGAGCCCGTCAGTTCGACGGAGCTGAAAGTAACCTGGGATCCGCCGGACGATGATTTATGGAACGGCGAAATTCTCGGCTACCACGTCGGCTACAAGGAGCACCGGTAAAATAATAAATAAGTACACGCGCGCGCGCCTCGTCTCTCTCGATTGAAATTTTCCCGACGAGGGAGATCCGAGATTTTGTAGCTTTACTTTTCTTTGTGATTGATTGCCGCACCCGCTCCGCTTTATACATCGGATAAAGTTCGTATAAATAACAAAAACAAAATCTAATCTTCAGCAACGGGGCGGAGTACGAGTATCGAACGGTGGAGGGTAGAATCTCGACGGCGAGCATAGCTCTGGGCCTGGCGAGAACGGCGATCCCCGGCCGGCAGTGTCAGCTGACGAATCTCAAGAAGTACACCCGCTACAGCATCGTCGTGCAGGCCTACAACGCCCTCGGCGCCGGGCCGATGACCACCGAGGCCGTCGTGACCACGCTGGAGGACGGTCAGTCGAGCCGAAAGAGAGCATATTATACTTTAAATTCGAGACTCGTTCGTTGGTTTTGAAAGCCTGTATTATTACTCTCGTCGACAGTGCCGTCGAGTCCGCCGCAAGACGTCCGGTGTACGGCCCTGACGTCCCAGGCGCTCCAGGTGTCTTGGGATCCACCGCCCAACTCCAGCCTCAACGGCATCCTCAAGGGCTACAAGGTCATGTACGAGAACATGGACGCGCTCACGGAAACCACCAAGGTCGAGAGCAAGAGCACCTCCGCCCTGACGGTGCCGCTGAACAACTTGGAGAAGCACACCAACTACTCCGTGCAGGTCTCTCTCTCTCTCTCTTTCTTTCCACTTTTGAAATTGCGCCACCGGTGTGCTAACGGGATAATTCGATCCTCAGGTGTCGGCGTACACGCGGACCGGCGACGGCGTGCCCTCGGCGCCTCTGTACTGCGTGACCGAGGAGGACCGGCCGGAGGTGCCGGCCGGCATAAAGGCGGTCGCGAGCTCGGCCACCTCGATAATCGTCTCGTGGCAGCCGCCGCTCCGCAGCAACGGCATCATCACCTCGTACAGCGTGCACGTGCGCTCGGTCGGGCCCGACGGCAAGTGGTTCCGGCGATCGCTACCGCCCCACGAGACCAGCTACCTCGCCGACAACCTCCACAAGAAGAACCAGTACGAGTTCAACGCCGCCGCGGTCACCTCCGTCGGCGAGGGACCGAGGACGCCCTCGATCGTCGTCTCGCCCTCCAGCGAAGGTACGTATCGCCAGGCTTTCGTTGTCACCGTCGCCTATCACACTGACAGCCTCTCTCTCCACCTCAGTGCGGGCGGCCATCTACTCGTTCGGCTCGATCCTCGTGGTGCCCTGGAAGCAGCAGGTCCTGCTGCCGTGCAAGCGCGTGGGCAAGCCCGAGCCCACCGTCACCTGGAAGCAGTGGGGCCAGATCGTCCGCTTCGGCGCCTCCTCCCGGCTCAAGCTCGAGAGCGACAGCTCCCTCCAGATCCGCGACCTCCACCGGGAGGACAGCGGCAACTACACCTGCTTCGTCGAGAACCGCTACGGCTCCGACCAGATCACCCACCGACTGACCGTGCAAGTGCCGCCGGCGGTGCCTCTCCTCTACGCCACCAGCGCCACCAGCAACACCATCAACGTCCAGTGGAAGACCGGCGACGACGGCGGCGCCCCCGTCCGCGGCTACATCCTCCACTTCAAGCGCGAGTTCGGCGAGTGGGAGGAGATCAAGCTCTCCCACAAGAGCAACAGCTACCAGCTCTCGCAGCTCTGGTGCGGCACCGACTACCAGATCTACCTGACCGCCTACAACCGCATCGGCATGGGCTCGCCGAGCGAGATCGTCAAGGCGACCACCGAGGGCTCCAAGCCCGACGACTCCCCCGCCAACGGCGACAAGTTCATCACCGTCAACGTCTCCTGGATCACCCTCCACCTGCACGCCTGGAGCGACGGCGGCTGCCCCATCACCCACTTCGAGCTCGAGTACAAGCGCAGCGGCGAGGAGCTCTGGACCCTCGTCTCCGCCAACATCGAGCCCCAGAAGTCGTACACCCTCAGCGAGCTCCAGCCCGGCACGAGCTACGAGGTGCGCGTCCGCGCGCACAACAACGCCGGCTCCTCCGCCGCCGAGTACAAGATCGCCACCCTCCAACCGCACAGCAGCTCGACGGTGCCGGCCCTCGACGTCGACCGCTTCGTGCCCCAGCACACGCCCGTCTACGCCGACCTCAAGCTCATCGTGCCCCTCGTCCTCAGCTCGTTCGCCGTCGTCGTCGCGGCCGGCGCCGTCTTCTACTGCTTTCGCAAGAGTAAGCCCACCTTATTGTCTATACGCTGTCTGGCGCTCTCGACCGCTTGTAACCGGACTCTTGATTATATTAACCCAGGGCCTTTGATGGCTGACTTAGGGAGCCTGCACGACGCGCAGACGGCCGCCGCGCTAGACAATAAGCAAAACATGGAGCAGCGCGAGCGGTTTTACGCGACCGTCCGCAAGCCGCTGCGCTCGCCTATTCACGAGATGGGTACGTTGGAACGGATACCAGGTAACTCGTCACTTCATCACCATACGTTCTCCTTTATTTGTGCTTTCTTTTTTTCTTTCTTCCTCTTAAAATATATCGAAAAATATGAAATCGATCATCATCATCATCGTCATCCCCATTGGCGCGTATTATCACGAGCCGCCGATCGCTCGCAAAGCCTCGTGTCGCTAAAGCAGGTGGCGCTTGTACGGCCGTTGTTGCAGAGTACTCCGAGGACATCTACCCGTACGCGACGTTCCAGCTGAAGGAGAGCGTGCCGGCGGGCGGCGACAGCCGCTGCGACTCCGCGGCGCCCCTCCAGACCTTCGTCTACCACGACCCCCGATTGACGGCCGCCGATACGCTCCAGCTCCGAGAGGTAACTTGCCACCTGTGCTCTCTTCTCTCTCTCTCTCTTTCTCTGTCTCTCTCTCTCTCTCTCTTTCTCTCTTCCTCCCCCTCTCTCTCTCTCTTTCCTTTAAGCTGCAGAGAGGGAAGCTCGCTCCCGCGCCGTTCCTCCGTCGGCACGGACGAGACCCGCGCGCTTGCCGCCGATTACCACGGCCGCGCATGCTCTCATATTTACCCACTATCGTTTATACTGGCTACCCTCCAGATCTCGAGCTTGCAACTGAATTATCTATTTCAACGTATTTTTTTTTGCTAAAGGCTGCGATTATTATAGAGTTCGTTTTTCTTTGGCGATTTTCGACACGAGCATTGGACACTATAACGACGAAAGCTAAAACCGGAGAATTCACTTTGTAAAAGCACAAAAAAAAAAAAAAATTGCCAGAGAGAAATATGGCCTCGTTGCTTGAGTGCTCGAATCACAGCTATGAATTGGCAGCCAGCATGATCGTACATTAAGTATTCGCACAGAAAGCTTTATTCGGGAAAAAAAAACGACGCGCGCTTGTAGGGCGTCTGTGAATGAAAAAAAAAAAAAAAAAAAAAAACCAACCCCCACTTGCGTAGACACACATACATATCACTCTCGCGTGTACTGGTCCCGACGAGAACGTAGATTTATATATTTGTCTGGAAGCGCGGGTCCACCGCAGCGAGAAAAAAAATCGAGCCAATTGCCTATACGCGGTGTCTTTCATCTACCTTCTTTCAATGCGCTTTTTCCCTCTCTCATCTCGGTCGGACTGCTGGTCGGACTGCTGGTCCTCTCCAACTTGTGTTTTTTTTCTCCAACTTCCGAGGCTAAATTAATTGCACATTCATATACCGATTCCCGGAAGATCTTCTACAAAAGCACACATTGTCTTGGCACTAGAGTATTATACAGAAAAACTTTTCGACAGTAGATTCGAATGCGATTAAGAGAAGCGGCGCAGTAACTCTTGTTCGAAATTCTTTTTCAATTAGATTTTTCATTAAACGTTGCTTTAGTATAGAGGTATGCTAATGTTGATTACTTGACTAGTTACTCTTTGTTAAAAAAAACTAAAATAGAATTTAGTTATCATAAATTTGCTGCTTTGCGTTATATACGATTTGAAAAGTTTGCTAGCTGTTGAAATGAATGTATATTTGATCGTTTCGCTTCATACAAGACGTTGAAGGTAGTGAGAAATCTAATTGAAAGAAATCCAAAAAAACTGCTAAACAATAAGAGATGGTGTTGAGAAAAAAAAAGTTGTTTTTATAATGAAAGGAAAGAGAGATCTGAAAATGAAAAAGAAAATACAGGAGGAAAATTCCCGTCTGATTGCAGTCGGATTGCAACCGGTACGCTAAGGTGCGCGGGGGCCGCTCGTCCTCTGCGCCGTTGCAAAAAGCAGCGCACAAGACGAGTCAGGGCAAGTCCGAGTCGGAGGAGTACGACACCCTGGGCTCGGACAGCGACACGGAAGTCGGGACCAGCAGCCGAACCGAGTCTTCCAATCACCTCGTCGATTCCCATCACTCGGCCTCTGCGGCCGATGCGCGCGTTCACAGTACGCAATTTTTCACACTTTTTCTATAGCTCTCTTCTTTCTGCCTCTTGTATCATCCTCTGTATACCTTTCTTTGCCTGCTCACAAGCGATCGCGCGCCTCCGCGGAGCTTGATAAACAACTTTTCAACTTTTTTTTTTATACCGAGCTAAACGTCTTTTTGGCTTCGCGATCGTGTCTCCGGAGCTCTTCGATCGCTCTTTCCTGCATGCCCGACCTCTAATCTACTCTGTCATTGCAGACTTCTTGTACCATGGACCAGAATCTAGCACGTCTACAGAACCCTCACCGGTTTTTGAGAGAAAATCGTTTCCTGGAAGGGGAAGACCCAAGTGAGTGTGGCAGAGGCGAGAATAAAATTTCCCGATTATCCGTGCGGCCAATGAAAGGGGCAAATATCCGTTGTGTTTTAGGATGCTACAGCTGGCGCGTTATACCAGCGAGGAGGCCCGGTCAAACCTCGTCCTCGGGGGGCCAGCAGGGGGCCCAGCAGCAGGGGGCTCTGGCCATCCCAGGCACCAGCCGGGCCCTCTCGTCCAGGAGCGTGACGGACCAGGCCACAACATGTTCGTCCCCAAGCTGGATCCACCCTCAGGCTTCTCCGACGCGCTTGAACTGACCGAGCCGGAGTGCGAGCAGCTCGACCGCGGCCAAAGGAACCTTCGCGACTTTGTCATCGCCGTGTAAATAATAAAAAAAAGAGAAAAAAAAAACGACAGAACTACCTTACCTAATCTACCTAAAAGACTGCACGAGACACAGCTATCGACTGCCCGATCTCTTCCCACACTCGTCGTCGCCCGACGGCGTGGGAATCTTCGAACGAAAAATATTTAATTGACGTCTAAACTCTCTTATATATATATTATACTTTTCATCGTGCAGTCAACGAATCGCCGCCTCTTGATTCATTATACATAAACGAAAAAGGCATTGATCTCGTCTCTCGATCATCATTTAAACCGCCAAATGAAAAAAAAAAATAAATTAAATAAAACAACAAGTTGTCCTGTTAATATCGTATACTTTATAATATATACATATTATATGAAAAGTGATTGTTCACCAATGAGACTCGTACTCTTGCGTTTTCAAACGATTTAAAAGATTGTTTATATTCTATTTACTTTGTAAAATATACAAGACTTATTCAAATTTCGAGCCCTGCCTCTATGCTTTTTATTTCTCCGATCCCTCCAACTCCCAAATCCAAAAAAAGGAACGAAGGCAAGAGACTAGAAAAAGTTAACAAACGTTTTCATCTTTATTGCGCACGAAGCTTTATAATAAAAAGAGACTTGGAAAATACACTCGAATATAATATTTCTCTTTACGTATATATGATTTAATTCTTTTATATAAATTAATAATCTAGAACTAGATCTTATCTAATCTAACAATCGATTGATTCGGAGATCGCAACTTGCGTTCGCTAGACGAATACATACATAATAATACAATTGAATCTATACTGATTAAATTCTTGGAACTTGGACCTTGTAAAGGCAATAACAATCGCCTCCCGTCTTGGCGCAGTCGCTATAACACGTTGGCCGTCGCATTTAGCGTCGGCGTCAGCCCGGAAAAGCCGTAACCGTCCGCTCGTGACCGTCTCCCAACAACAAAAAAGACAACTAAAATCCTGGATCGTTTTCTTTCGTACTGTACTTTTTGTTTTTTGCATTATATATCTTGAGAACCATCGATGATCTTGGCGCGGATCGTTTCTCTCGAAGTGTCCGCTAACGCATATAACTGTATACAACAATACTGCCGTCGACTACTTCCCGTAATACTTTTTCCTGTCGATTCTTCCAGGACGCACTCACTCTCGCGGGAAGAATGGAAAACAGCAAAGAAACAAACAAAAAAACGGAGGCTAAATAAATCACAATGGTCCCGTTGTGCGACAATATTGTTTCTTTTCTCGCACCTGATCACACTTGTCTCACTACTACCTGCTCGCAGAGCCAGGTTTTACGTATATTACTAGAATGTACAAGCCGCCGACGATAGTCCACGTATACGATACGCGGCCGCGCTCGGCCAAGCCACTGTGTCCGAAAGGTCACAACAGTACGAGCGATGAATGAATCGAGAATGAGACCGGCTCCTTTGGGATGGATGAGTTAAATTTTGTACAATAATCGCGCGTCTCGAGCACTCGTCGAAGCGGCCAGCACGTAGACTCGGACCCTGAGCCCGGACGGCTTCAGCTGGACAGCCGCTTCGGCAGCGGCATCTGGCAGATGACGTTGTGCACCGGCATCGACGCCCAACCGGCGAGGGCGATGCCGATCGAGTCCGCCATCGAGGCGATGCCCAGCGACGCCTGTCGCTGCTCCCAGGGAATCTGCAAAAAAAAAGACGAGCGTTTTCCCATTAATTTTCCGATGAATCGCTGATACGTTTCGGAATATCTCGTTTCTTCGCGGGAAAATCAATGGAATCATTTGTTATTGGGACAATGCTTTGCGCGCGCGACATTAAACTTTTGCGCGCGTCCGACAACTAAAGTCATTGTTTACTCGAACAATAAACTCATTCAGCAACGTTGAGTTTTTCCTTTCCTGCTCGTTTTCGCTTAGATAAGGTAAACGAACTGTTTCTAATTATTCGACAGTTTAAGCCGATAAGACGAAATTCTAAAAATAATGTCTCTTTTAACTTTTATTTAAATTTAAAAAATTACGAGTATTATAATTGCCTTCGACGACTCGGTCGACTAAAATCGCAAGATGATTGATCGAATAGCTATAGACTATAAGAAATATTTCATTCATTAAAACCAGCGAAACAATTGAAATGTTCTATAGTGTTGGACACTAAAAAAACGTAAATTAAAAATTAATTTTAGACTTTTACGTAATAACGATGCCATGCAACGAGCATCGTCGTTTATAATTTATTATAATGAATAATGTATACGAGTAGAACCTTCGTAGTTTTGTTTTTCAAAAATTCCATTGTGCTTGGGAAATTAACGTCTTCTTGTAATTCGAAAAACCGCCCATTCGATTTTTGTTGGCGAATAACTTCTTTAAACTAAGCTGCAGAACGTTTTTCTCGTCTGATGCCCGGCATTGAAAATGCTAATTCAAGTGTAAAAATGTAAATATCGATATTTTCTTATCTGCCGGCAGGCCGAGCGACAGTAAACTTTCTGCTCTCGGCGGCGTTCGCGCAGGTAAAGCCAAATTTTCCATTGATAATCGCGCGTTTCTCTATTCGCTCGATGAAAAATCTGTCTCACCTCTTTGGTCATTCTGTAGAAGGTATTGACGTAAGCAGCGCCACCCAACAAGCCTTCCCACAGTACAAGGCCAAAGACAATCCAGATGTTTGGAATATAATAGTAAATCGCCTCGGTCGTCAATATAACAACGTTCAAGCACTGCGGAAAGAATAGATTTTTATTAATTTGGAGAAATGGAATATAGGGATTGAAAGCTTTACCTGCAAAACGGACATGATCCAGATCTTTTTGATAGATATAAAGTTGACGGACGAGCGCGATATGAAGACTCCAATTTGATAATCCACTTGAAGCCAGCGATATTGATCACAGTGATCCAGGGAAATTCCACGAAATTCGATCAATTCGTACTGAAAAGAAAATGAACAATTTTTTTAGCCATGAGGCGCTTGAAATAATACTCATTATTTCTTATCCATAAACTTGGTATTAATAAACTTTTTATATTTCTATCAAGCATTAATGCACGTTTAATATATATACATAGTTTTTCTTAAAAACACTTGAAAATATTAAAGAGTAATTCGGTTAAATGAAAACGACATAAAAAATTTAAAGAATTCGCCATCAATACTGGAATCTGAAGTCTTCACAAACAAGTTTTCTAATTACTTTATCTGAGAGATGTTATCTCGCAATTAATTAACGGCTCAACTCTTCAAGCCCGATAAGGCCGGCCGATTACTTAATCGCGGCTACCGACGAATTTATTGCTCACAATAGACGTATAATAAAAAATTCGACCGACCAGTCCCTGATTGATGAAGTACTCGAACAAGTAAACGAGGCCCAGCGGCACCATGTACTTGAGCAGCCCGGGCACGAGCCTGAGCTTCTGCGCCATCGTCATCTTGGGCGCCTCGATTATCTGCTCCTGGCTGCCGACGCCGCCGTTCTCGACGACGAGGGTAAGAGTCGGCTCAGGATGCGTCAGCACCAGCCAGAACGTCAGCGCCTGGATCACCGGGACGACCAGCATTATCAGCAGCGCGTCCTCCGACTTGAGCACCAGACGCATTCCCGCGTAGGAGAGGGCTCCGATTATACCGGCGCCTCCAGTGCCCGACGACCACGTTGAAATGACGTTCCTGGGATCGGGGAGAATTTCGATTTTAGAAGGGTAAACTATAGTTTTCGAACAGATGGTTGAGCAAAAGACTAAATTAATGTTAAATAATGTCTTAAACGCCCAGTCTCCCATCACCTTTCACGTAAAAAAAAATATATATTTTCGTCGCAAAAAGCAGTTAAAGCCGATTGCTCCGAAAATAGAAACATCGATCGGAATTGGGAGGCGGAGCTTCGAGTGGTAATGAAAAGTAATTCAACTCGTTAAAGCCCTCACTTGGTGTATCGGTGGCTGTAGCTGAGCAGCGTCACCTCGCCGAGGCCCGAGGAGAGCGACGTCACGACGACCCCCAGGATGGCGAGCCACTGCTCTCCGCCGCTGAGCGAGACCAGCAGGAATCCCGCCGCTGAAAACAAGACGCACGTGCCCATCCGCGCGCTGAAAAAACGGGGAAATCACACCGTGCTTGAGTTTCGCTCTTCGGGCAGCTGCGCAAAACGAGAGAGTTTTGATGCGTGCCAGCAATATATCGGGTGCAGAGAATGCACTTATTTTTATTATAATGGCGCACCACAGAGGATAATTTAATAATACAAAAAAAAAAATAAAATAAAATAAAATAAAAAAGATGAGAAAAAACAGTGAAAAAAGTTATATTATTCAGTTTTCATTCGTGATTAGAACTGTACATTATATGTATGAGAGCTCCTGTTTTCAAGGCATTTTCGTCTCTAAATTATATGTATTCTCTCGACTGTTGTGTGTTAAGAGATGAATATTAGTGAGAAATTAGTAAGCCCAAATGGTCATACTCTTTTAAAGTAAATATTTCAATTACTCTTGATAAAAAAAAAAGAAAAAAAAAGAAAATAAGTTCTAACTAGCTAAGAAGCTTGTTATTGATATCTATTTATTGGTCGCAAATGATGCCTAGCAAAACTGTGCGTTATTAATCTGTATTTGAAATTTAAGATTTCTACAAAAGAGTTAAAAATATGCCTCTGCAATATGTATATTTACAAACTAAATGAAGGAGCACTCTTGAAAATAATTTCTCGAAAAATTGAAATGAAATTGAAGTTATAAAGTTAGAAAAAAGAAGGTTAGGATAGAAAGTATATACCTCGCGACGCGATGCGCAACCGCGATCACCTCGTCGCTACTCTTTCCTATAAAATATATAACGTTTTTTTTTTTTATAGCACGTGCACAATTTGTTCCGTGAATTATCGTCACTTGGTCTTAATCGCCGCTGGGCTCATTAATGACCCGGTGAATAACAATATCACGGGCGCACTTTTTGGGCCACACACGCTTCTCTGAAGCACAATGATACATGAAAATGATACACATGGATTATAATGATTTATCTGACGGACCATTCTTACCTTCGTCTTTTGCGAAATCGGATAAATCAACTGAATCTAATATATTCCCAAAAAACTAGAAATTTTCTAGCATTATTTGTAAAACGTTTATATTTCACGTAAAAATGGTCCTCACTATTTTCAGAGTTAATTTTCAGTCTTATTCGCGCGAACATTTCAATTGTATTCTCAAGAATACAAAAGCTTGCCTGCAAAAAAAGGACGAGGTATGAAAGCGTAATCCGTTTTTTAATGTCTTGCATTAGTGCGATTTTTAATTATATGGAAAGGCATTCTAGAGTTTTATCGATTTTTCAACAAAATAATTAACTAACAAATAATACAATAAAGAAAGGATTACGTTTTCATGAATTGCTAATGTCCGACATTTGCGCACTGAGAAGTAAAATTATTTAACTACCTTGCGAAACAAAAGTAATAAACCAAATAAATAATTGATTAATTCAAAATAAATTTTGAATTAAGAAAATTTCATGTGCACATTTAATTTGACTTTGCGCATCGCTCAATGGATCAATGTAATTATTAAAAAAAATTTATTATCGCACGTATAAACAGTTCTTGGTAATAATAAAAGTGTCAAAAAGAATCTGGTTAAATGAACCAGATTGTTTCTGACAATCTTTTTAAAATACCAAAAGAAAGAAAGAGTTCTTATTCCTACATACATAACATAAACGATTGAAAATTAACTCCAATATTCGCAATCGCAAAACTGAAAGCAATGCCACTTTGAAATACTCTGGTGGCTGGAAAAAAAAAGAAAATTTAAGACAAACTTTGAGAAACCAAATGTCAAAGAATAGAACATTGAACAATTAAAAAATAAATATTGAACTTTGAGATTTCAGATTTGCATTTACTTGCGATCACGAACTATAATAAAAGATCTCGCTGTAAGAAATTGTGGGTTTCTAATTTCAATTTACGCTTACGTAGACTTGTGGACGCTTTCTGCAGAGACGCGTCGAACAATAACGATTACTACCGTTTCCTACGCTTAAAGAAGAAAAAAGGTACATCTTTCATAAATCAATTGGAGGGAATCATCTGATTAAATGGACTTAATGGCAAAAAAAGAAACAAATTAAAATGAAAGGGCGTCTCTCCGACTGAAACGTGTGTATTATAGAAAAATATATTTGTCATGCAGCTGTATAGATCGAGGAAAATTCTTGCGGACACTAAATTACTAAGCAATTTGGCATTTTTCACTTATCGGACGATGCGTACACTCGCTAATTGCATTTCCGCGTGCCTTTGTAAAACGTTCTGCGCGACAAGGCGTTTATTTGGAAAAAAAGAAAAAAGTATACGAAAGAGCTGCGCGCGCTTTGCATTTCGCGAGGCTTGTTTTTCTCTCTCGCGCTACGACCGTTAATTCCGCTGGAATCTACTCTTTCGACCTTTGTCAATTTAAAAGTGTGCCTCTTCGAAGCTTACTGTTTTTTTTTTTTAATTTGCTCTTGATTCGTATCTGAAGATTAACGCCACGACAAAAGACGAACGTCCTAAATATCCTATCTGTTGTGAAAGCGGCTCGCGAAGCAGACTGATATCTAATCGTAATCGCGTTTTTTAGTTTATGTATACACGCATCAGGCCTTTCATGCCTCTGCTTAGCGGTGCAATTACTTATTATTGTTTGCTCTCTTCTCGCGTCAGCGGAAAAAAAAAACTGGAAAAGTTTCGTTCCGAATATGCGAAAGAAATAATAATATATTTTCCAGGCTATCGTATTACGTTTCTCCGTAGATAAAAGAGGCTCGCTTGTTTTTGTAATCGAACAAATTGCAATGGCCTCTGACGTCGAATTTGCAACGAAGTTTCAATGTATCGAGCGTGTTTTTTCTTTGCATTCTTTCGACGGCTGGCTCTCTTGATAGTATTGGAAACGCGAATCGCCGAACGTTCCGAAGTTCGAAGGTTTTCGTATAGGTTTAGGTTTCACGCCGTAATGCCAAATTAGCTCGTAACACTAATCTTTTTATTTAATATCTGCTTATACATCGTTCCTCGGTTTAATTGCATCCACTTTTCAAAAACTCGGAAAAAAACAGCTCTGCAGTTTAATATACAAAGAAGATTACTCAGAAATAGTTTAGTTTTAAATAGTATAACAATTAAACCGAACCAATTACAATTGACGGCTGTTTCGCAATTTTCGTAAGCGCAGAGTGGATATACGTATATTATATGTGTGCCGCAGATGTTATATTCCTTGAAAATGGTGTAAAACCCCGGGAGCTCGGAGGTGGAAAAGAGAAAATCTCGAGATACTCACTGCACGAAAAACGGCAAAAACGGGGCGGTCAGCTTGATCGCCACGCTCGGCAGGATATCGGCCAATAGAATGGCGCCGGTGGACACCGTGTTGCATGTCCGATGCGTTACATTAATGGCCGGGCAGGAGTCGTCCTGAAAAACACCAAACGCTTAAAGATTCGAAACTGCTTTTTTCGAGCCGAGCAAGTGATGAAGAATGACGATTTCCTCGCTGCCAGTATTCGAGACGCCTAAATATAAAGAGCCGCGAGTGACAACAATAATAAAAAAAAAAAGGCGCCAGATTGGAACTTTCCGACTTATCGCTCTCGTTTTCATTTCAGCGTGTTTAATCATAGACGCGCTATCGGCTGGATGAGAGAAAAAAGCGACCGGAATATTACAGATTACCTAATTTAAGATTACTCCTTTGCGGGCTCGGCTATTTTTCCAATTCCGAGCAATTATATCAGTTCGCTCGCATCACTTTGCGAGATAATTACTGCATCTCGTCTGCAATTGGATTGCATCATAAAGGACTAACTCGACTCGATGTCATTACTGAAAGCGATGATATCGGGCGCGCGAGATATAAAGATGTCTCTGTGCAAAAAATAAAGCTGGCTCTTGACGCTCGCTCGAAATATATATTCAGCCATCCATAAAGAGAGGCGCCACGCCGCGCGGGGCGTTACTTCCGGCAGGCTGCCTTGCGAAGCGAAGCGACGCGCAAAGGATAAATAAAGGGTATCCGTATAACGCAAGCGGCCGTAAGATTTTGAAGAAAATAGTTTAAAGCGCCTCTCGCGGTTAGGTGTCGTCAGTGCCGCGAGCTCTCCAATAAAACCGTCCGTCCTTGGGCGCGTGAAAAATAGCGCGACGTGCTTTTCATGCATCTAGCGCAACTGGGGCCCCCGATTAATAAAAGGCTATATATAATAACGTGCGTCTCCGCGCGCGGCGTACGATGACACGCAGCGCGAGCGCGGCTACTTCGAGATTGCCGATTTTCCTCCGCTCCGGCAATACGAAAGGCGAAAGGAGATAATGGCCTTTAATAGCCGTTTCGCCTTTTATTTTTAGGCCTCAATGCCGGAGCTGGAGAGAAAATTTTCGCTGGAAAGCCTCGAGTTTATTATTCTTTTATTGCTAAACAAATGCTAGGCGAGCGGGATATAACAAATATAGAATCTAATTTTAAACTCCGGTAATCGGTTTAAAATTGTTGGAATCTATTACTTTAAACGAATCCGTCAACGAAGGAACGGAGCCCCCGGCGCGGATTCGCTCGAATTGAAAACCTGCGGGCTTGATGGCTCAATTACGCTCATTAGAACGCGCTTCCCCATTAAGAGATCACCGACGCCTGAAGAGAGGCACACACAGCCAATTGACAAATCGGAGGCCGTCACCTTCGCGTAAGGTCGCTTCTTCTTAGCCGAGGCGCAAGTGTACTCTCGGGGGATTTGGGGAAACACGCGGCCGACGCGTGATCCGATTTCGTTATGGCAGGTGCAGCTATATACTTGCGCCAATTGAAAGCAGCACTTACACGTTCTCGAAATCGCGCGCTCTCGGCTAAATCCAGGGATTTTTTATTATAGGCTTTCGAAAACAAGCGCCAAGGCTTTTCGGGTAACGCGTATTAGCTTCCTGAAACCTTCGGCGGAGCATTAATAAAAAATAGGTCGACGCGATAATGTCGGAGGCATGTACCGCGGAGACTCTTCCGCGTAACCGCGCCGATGAAATTCGCCGCACGTACAAACTGGCTATAAAACGATATGGGAGGGCGATCGAGAGCCGGTCAACGACATCGTCGGCATTGGTAGTCGCCTCGGCCAAAGGAAGCCGCGCCGCGCGAATCGCGATTTTCGTTTTCAAGAGCGCGCGAAAATAAAAGGCCGCGCACGTATACGCCCAGTCAAGGTCGAGTCTCCAAAATACGGCTCTCGTTACAATATATATACATACATATGGCTCTTCGGCGTAAAAACAAAAAGAAAAAAAAAGCGCTTTCGAAAATCGGCATTCCGCCGCAGCGGTGCATAAAATCTTTAGTTAATAGTGTTTTAATTAAGAGGCCGTAAAAACGTTCATAATCTCGGAAAAAATCTCTTGCGGCCGATCTCATTGTTTATCTTTACGTAATGCAGCCGCGCGCGCTTTTAAAGCTTTTTTGCTCGCCGCGCAGACATTTTTAAGATTATTGGCCGGTAAAATTTTTACGTCTCTCTCTCTCTCTCTCTCGCGGGACTGTCCGTTAAAATTCGTTTCCATATATACTCTCTTGGGGGCTCTTAAAGTCGGCCTGGAAAATTGCTCAATCATTAATAAATAGAGGAATCGTGCTGGGGCCATAATAAAGCCATTTCTCGGGGAGAGCAGCAGCAGCGGCAGCCAGGCAGAGTCGAAGGAAAGGAATTCGAGGAACGCAAATCGAGAAGAATTCCGGGCCGGGCAAAAAGAGGAAGAAGAGCTTGCCCGAAGAGGTGCCTTTACGTAAGAACGCCACAATGGGTAAAGCTCTCGCCCTTGAACGGATCGTAATCGCGCCGCTCGCGCTCATGCAAATGACAGCGCAATTGCGGGGCAAGGAGAGTGAAAACGTGCTCAGCCCTGAGAGAGGCGATACGTATAATATCCATTGATATGCGGGGACCACCTCGACGCGGAAGCTCCTCGCCGCGGATTTTCAACCTGTCGTGCACCGAGAGAGACTCTCTCGCGTCGCCGGCTAATCCGTCAGGCCGATCGTGATTTTCGCGCGCGATAAAGACCAATCAGCTAATTGCACTCGAGCCTGTGCATTCTTCGCTTGGGATTTATGCGCTCTTTCCGCTTAAGGTGTTTAATTCACCTGCCGACTGGCCGCGGTTACACAGTTTTCAATTTCCGATCGTGACAATTACACAACGACCATTAATGTTGTTAAATAATACTTTACGTCAACGATTTATTAAAGAAGTTTATTTATTAGTTGTAATTCACGTTGGTTTAATTAATTTATCCACTAATGAGCATAAAAAACAAAGCCGTTTGAAAATATTTTTTTGCCTTTCGGTCTTCCTAAGTGACTATTTATACATTTAAATCGGCAATCTGTAGACGGACTTTTATAAAGCAAGCTTTTCATACAAATTCCTTATAGTCGCGACGTAATTAAATACACATGTATGTACACAAAGTCTGATAAGAATTCTGTGGAAATCGTCACTTGGACGGCTCAACTTTTATCCTATGAATATTTATAATATATAAATGCTTTTTACTCGTTAGCAAAATTAATTAGATTATTATCGTCGTACGAAAGACAGCAAAAATTGTATTTTCGAAAAGTGATCGAGCGCGGCAAACAAGTTTTGAAATTTCTTTAAATTATTAGAGGCAACATACTCGAACGAGACGGAAAACAACAAAACATTGTTTCTTAATCGCGGCTTTTTAAACATACAAACAAGATGTTGGCTAATCGCAGACGGACAGCAGGTTAACAAGTTGCATCAGACTTTTATAACGAATAATAAGTCGATGAACTTTCTCGGTAAACGAACGCCGGCAGCTTTTAATTCCGTCTGGCGAACGCGAGAGGACAATAATCCATCCGGGGCTTGATTGATGCGCGCCTCTTTTCTTTTCTTTACCCTTCGCCGTACGTTAACGTATACGCGCCGCTCGAATTATCCATTGTTCCGACAAAGCCGCAAGTCAGTCGCGACTCTGTCATTGAGCGCGGAAAGACAATCGATGATGTATTACAAAGCAGCCGCTGAAAACTGTCGGAAGTATAATATAAAGTAATGCATATAACGCGCGGAAAAAGCAGGAAGAAGAAGAAGTAAGATCTCTCACCGCTGCCTTGTCCTCGTTGAGGATGTCGTGGGCGGCGCTGAGCATGACCACGTAGCCGTAGTTGTTGCAGAGCCCGAGTACCCAAAAAGCGAGCAGGTTCCTCCAGCCGGTCCTGCTCTCGACCTCCGCGGGCACGCCGAAGTTGTTCTTGGAGGTGGCGAGCTCCTGGAGGGGCTTCTTCTTGCTCGACGACATCCTGAAGAGGCGGCTGACGGCGATCCTTCGGTCTCGTTCCTTCGGGGAAGAGAGAGAGCAAAAGCAAAAAAAATCACTCGGACAATAAGAAGAACAGCAGCAGCAGCAGCAGCGGCGGCGGCTCGCGCTCGATCGAAGGCTCGCACTTTACTGTGTCACTGTGCCGGCGCGGTTAAACTGATAAAAGGCGGACACGCGTGGCGAGCGCCCGGAGAGGAGGAAGCTAAGCTAAGGCAATCGGCCTGACGCCGGCTCCTTTTATACATTTTCCGACCCGCGAGTGCGCTCCCTCCCCGAGTGCGCCGAGATCCTCCGAGTGCCCGTTCGCAGACCCCCCCGGCTGCTTCCTTAGATACTTTTTCGCCCGCGAACCCTGCGCTCTATCGATTCTCCCTAAATAGAGTTTAGTTCCATTTCAGCAACAAAAAAAAAAAAAAGACTGTATTCTTATCGGCTGAAAGTATTACTCGACACTTTGTTATCTTCCTACAACAGCTCGTAAATAGAAACGCGAGCGTGCGCGCGCATATAATAGGTCTCAGAAAATTAACAGATCGTTAACGACTGTTAAAGGCTTTCTTCGAGCCGGAAAAATTCCTTTCTCGTCCGACGATTCGAGAAGCTTCAAAGTTGATTTACTTCCGAAGTATCAATAATCCCAATCCCACGAAAAGACGGGATTGCGCGCCGTAAAATCTTATTGTGGAAAATTTATTTTTAGACCCGAAGATTGAATTTATCGAGCAACGTTAGTATATCCGCCGGTTACCAGCGAAATATATATATATATATATATATGTACATCTCCGCGGATTTTTTACGAGCCTCCTCGTAATTTCAACGCGCAATAATTAAGAGGCGACAAGAACGAGGAAGAGGCGCGAGGCGAAGAAAAAGTTCACCGAGCGAGCAAAAACGTAGAGCCGGAAAATCCTTTTACTTACAAAGCCGCAGGCAGCGGCGGCGGCGGCGCGGGGCGTGAAAAATGAGAAACAACATCATCTCGATCATCCCGATCGAAGGAGGAAAGAAGAGGCCGCGCGAGCGATTAAAAGCAATTGTGGCTGCCAATCAGCGTAGATCGGTGCCTCGAAAAAGGGAAGAATCAGAACGAGCGAGGAGAGGAGCGAAGAAATATTTAATAGCTTACTAGTAACTGGCTCAGCTCGGATTTATCCACGGAGGCGCAGTGCCGGGCGCCCATGACGGCTCTCGCCAACTTAAACTCTCTGCTCCGCTCGACGAAAGTCGATATAAGCTCGCCCGGCGATATAATGCGCTCTGGCGACTGGCGCTCGAGCACAGCCGCACATGCAGTTTCGCCGCATCGGAAATCGCGCTCGGCTTAAAACAATGAGTCCTGTTTCGCAACCCGAGCCGTTCCCGCCTCTCTCTCTCTCTGATTCCTCCCCACCCCCTTCTTTCCCTCGGCCGATCGCGCGGGTGTCGCCTTCGAAAATATTTAGCGCGGGAGAGAGAGAGAGAGAGAACTTTCCAGCGAGTTCGGACGAGCCTCCTCTCCGCGGCGTTTTTTGCCGCCGTTTCGGAGAGGAGGAGAGGAGAGAAGAGAGCAATAAAGGAGAGCACGTGCCTCGCGATGACGCAGCTCCCGCGGAATTGCGGAGATTCGCCGCGTGCGAAGGAACTTGATGGCAACGCACGAAAATAGCCGCTTCCGCGAGCGAGCCCGAACGCGAGAGATCGGAAAAATCGATCGAATTCGTTTGAAAGGCTCGTTTTCGCGCATGCACATTGTAAAACGGCTAATCAGTGAACCGTGGCGTCGGTTAAAATCCCATTAGCACTTCTGAATTATAAACGGATTGTAAAGCTCGACAATCCTCCGAAGGAATTGGCAATTGCGAAAATTAAAGCGAGACGTGCTTACTCGTAAGAAAACAAGTGCGGAAGGTGTACGACTTCTTGCAAATCAGTCAAATGTATACTTAAACGTGCATCGTTAATTGTATGCTCAGCAACGTTTGAAAAGTCGAAATTAGTCAGCGCGTGCGTTACATAATTCTATTAGTTAAACTCGACGTTAATCTGAAAAAATAAAAGGATTCGAGTATACTATATAACTTTTGTTTGTACTTTTGTTAGATAAAAGAAGGTACGTGTATAATCTCGTGCAGATAGAAATACCTGGAAGCTTATATTGTTTAACTTATACGTCGTTTGCCGGAAAAGATGTTTTATTAATATATCGACCCGATTTTTAATGCGAGCAATATAAAGGTGAAATTCTCCTGAACGAGATTTATACACCGACTCGCAATTAGTATTAATACACCGCGGCGCGCAAGAAAACAAGCAATTATCTCGTGAAAAGTGACGAAACACGCGGATTCGCTCGAAAAAAAATTCTCCGAGATTAAATCCATAGATTAGAGCCGTCTATATCCAGATCTCCAAACAATATTGTCATTGGCGCGTAATCCCGCGAAAACGCGTCTGGCGAACCGAACAAAAAAAAAATAAAAGAGACTCGGCGCTCCACAACTACATCCGGGGAATACATTTCAATAAGTTAATGCGCCGCGCCGGCTTTGGAATTTCATAATTGCCGCATTCCGCAATTATCAATGTGTTACGCTGTTCTCACGTATAGTGTATTACGAATTCTGCGACGTTTTGTAATAAAACTTGCGCGCGGATTTTCTTCCGCGCTCCTCGCAGTGACGTCAAGGAAGTAAGACAACAAACCGTTCGCCGAGATTAAAGCCAAGTTTACGCGGTGCATCGGACTTCGGTCGAGTTATTGTCAATTTTGTGAAATGCGACGGGAAATGTTAATTTAGCAAATGATATTGGTGGAAATCGCCCATTTTTCTCGCGTGTTTTAACCATTTTATGGCTAATTTACCGAAATCGCTAGTAAATGGCTAGAAAATGTGGAAAAAAGCGTTTCATAAATGGGAGAAAAACGGGCGATTTCAGTTTAAAAATATCTAAAGACCACCACTATTACGATGACCTTGCTGGATAATCGGTTAATTATATAAAGGCACTTTCAATTGAATTTTATTTCCAATTCGATGAAAACTGTGTACCTATCTGTATAGAAAGCTTTTGGCCGTAATCAAAAAAGCTAAATAATTAACGATTCAGTAAGAAGAGCCTCTCGACTTATTCTCGACTGGGAATAGATCACTTTTCTCCATAGGGGATCGATATCCGCTCAATCTTCGTCGGGGAGTCTCGTATCAAAACAAAACGGTCGGCGGTCAAAAAGCATATAAGCTCTTGTGCTTGGCGACTCGCGCGATGTAATAAAGAGCCGAGCAACACATCGTCCTCGTCTGTCATTGCAAAATTCCATTGTGCGCGAGCGCTGCGGCAAAGATCGCAGCCGTACGTCTCTCTCTTCCCTCGGCAGGATTTCCAAGCGAATGTAAAAAAAGAAGGGTGAAATATACAAGTGTTAACGACTCGATCGGGATACCGAGCGCAATAAGCAGAGGAATTACGCGTCAACTCGCCGATATGATGAACCCTTCGAGGAGCACAGAGCGGGATTACTCAGCGAAGCGCGGCGCGCGCCTCACTCTTTACCGATTGATGCCCGCGCGGTTTAATGCCAGTTAACAACCTTGATTCCAAACGTAAACACGCCACCGAGGCGATATTATATCGCATGGGGCGAAAGCTCTCGCGCAGCATTGACCGCCCCCTTGGGCTTCAATCCTGGCTTTACAAACATTTTTAACTTACACACCGCGAGCTTTCTTCCCCCGTAATCAGATTTTTTATCGAGCAGCGTAATTCTCGGCTGTCACGAGGCAATGTGCGCGTCGATATTTCATGTAATTTAAATCAATAAAGCGTATAGTCTTTCCTTCGCGTACCAATACTTATTGCCACATTACGCATTGCGCGATCTGGCAGTCCGAAGATTTCTTCAGCGGGTAAATTAAAGCGTATTTAAAATCAGTTGTCTGGGCATTAATCAACGCACTGCTACACTATCTTCTGTAAGATGTAAAAAGCTGTCGAATAAAAGTTAGATTAGAGGCGCCACGAAAGCGGTCGCAGAACTTGTCGCCGACGCCTGCAGCTCGGGTGTGTATTAAAGGTCAGTCGCGCGACGCGACGATGGGACGCGGGAAGGACAAAAAAAAGCCGGCCGATTAGATAGTGGTGCGAGTCGAAAATAGCGACGCGCGCCGCTGCTTTCGCGTATTTTCGGATCGTCTTGTATGATTATCGGATCGAGAATCGATCGGTTAATTCGGATTCAAGTTTAAGGAAATTGAAATGATTGGAAATCCAAATTATTTGGAGATTAAAATGTTTTCTGGGAGTGGCCTTTAATTAGATGAAATTTGCGATTCATGGGTTGAAACGCTTTAATTTATTGAAATTTTTGTTAAGACTAGTAAGGCACTAAATTTCTTAATCAAAATCAATGTAAAAAAAGAGAGGCAAAAAATATTATAGCGACATTAAGCCGATTACAAAACGTATAATTCTATCGGATACAGAGAAATGTAAATGGCAAGCACTACAATACATACAAACAACTATAGGAAACGTAAATATAAGCAAGAAACATTTACAAACTAATAAATTTGCATGCTTGACAAGTTTTTTTTTTTAATTAAATCGATAATCCTTTCAAGAAAAATTCAACAATTCAAAATCTTTAAAGAATTGCCAAAAATTATTCTACCAAATACATAAAAAAATTTTCAAGTTTTTCTAAAGAACTGCTCGGTTTTTGAATTGCAAATTGACATTTCTTGACGGATTAAAAAGATTCTAGTTCATTGTATGCAAAAAATGTACTGATTATGCAGAAAACATTTCAAGATGATTCATTAATTTGGTCGCGAGTTCTGACTGCAGCAAATTTAAAAAATGTTGTTAACTGCAAAGTTTTCATATCATAAAAAAATTTTGTATATAGTACTTGAAACTGTTCTGATATTACAGGCCCATACGATTCGCCTTGCCTTGCTCAAAAAATCATCGTCCTTTTTGTGCTTACTGAATTCACTTCACGTCTCGCTCGTTTGCATAATCTTTTACACTAATGATAGCTCTCATTCTTTAAAATAGTTTTAATATTGATTGAATACTTTCATTATTAATAATTTCAACAGTATTTACGGTGCAGGTGCTTTTGAGTACCCTTGACCCTGTTTAACAATTCAGGCATACTCAATTCTATATAAATCGACTCTAAAAGCAATAATTTTAACACAGAATTGATAAACCGCTTCCAATACGCATCGATCCACTAAAAATATTGTGTCCTCCTAATAATATGCATTTTTAATCACAGGACCAGAATCGATGTATATGATTAGGGCAATTCTGGATTATTTGCTTCATTAAATTTCATATCCTTTTTACAATTTTTCCAAATTAATAAATTGCTGATTGCAGAAAAAAAGCAGCAAAAACTCTATCTACAGTGATCTCCGCTACTTAACTTTTCCTACTAGTGTATTCGGTCCAGTTGGCACCGATTTCTCTGGGACTCTATTTTCTTACTGATAGGTGACTATAACTTACTGGTGTATTATTGTATCGGTCTTTTTTACTCATTTTAAATCAAATTCGCGTTAGGATCACATTGTCGGTACAGCGACTAAAAGTAAACTAAAACTAAAGAGCGACTAAAAGTAAATTCTGCATCGACCGACTTCGAAAATTTAATACCTGTAAATAAAGGGATTATTGTGAATTACTGGAATTGCGAGGCTCTCATTTCTACCTCTTAAGTATTATCTATGATCTCAGAGGGGAGAATGAGCCTCACCGCGCAGATGAGGGTCGATTTTATGGTCATCAAGCAGCTCCACCCTCTATGTCTGATGTTTCAAGAATATTTTCAATTCAACTTTAATAATTCAGTATTTTACTCTGCAGATATTAAACTTTCGAAAAAAGCAAAAAAATAGTTTCTTTTTAAAAACAGTCACGCTATATTAGCCCCTTAACGACTTGTCAACAATGGAGTATTAGTACAGACAAGTTATGAAACTATGAAATTTTTATTTTTTGTTAGTTGTAATGAATTTCATGAATCTAAAACTTTTTATGAAAATAAAAATACACAAGTATAGAGTAATCAATAATATTTATTGATTTTAAAATTTGAGAAGTTTACTGTGACCTCAATATTTACAACATAGTAGCAAAAATATAAGTCTTTAAAAACTTTTTTGACTAGCATAATTACAAAAATGCATTTATTCAGTTGTATTTTATCTTTTCCAATAAATGATATGTAAAATAATTCTGAAAAAAAATGTTTGTACAAATTTTTTGTACCCTGACTTAAAACAAATATTATTTATCTAAAGTTCTTCATTATAATCAGACTGTCGAGGATCCTCCTTTGGAATCAGTTTCACTAGTTCAATAGTGAATATAACTGTTGCATTTGGAGGTATTTTTGGTAAGGCTCCAACAGATCCGTATGCTAAATCTGGAGGAATAACTAGTTTTCTCTTCTCCCCTACGCACATTCTAAAATTAATCATAAAGAAAATCAGTGAAGCAAAATCATTCAATAGAATGATGGAAAATTAATTTATTGATAAAAATTAATTTTAATGAATAATAACAAAAATTATTTCAGTCTTTAAGTACTCATTAGTGGATATTTTGTTAACAGAATGTAATTTTTATTTAATTTGTACACATTTTCTAGAATGTTTTCTATCAAAATTGATGTGCTATTTGTATTGTCCATAAGCCTCTCATTGGAGAGTCAGTCAGAATTGACCTATCTGTCATTTAATAAACTTACAAATAAGAAAAGGCGTTAAATGGAAGTTGACATTCACTTTGTTTCAATTGCTCTACAATCACTTCGAAGTCAAATCAATCTTCCAAATGTATGAAACAAAGTAAAAGATTATATACTCTATTTAAAATTCAACAGTGCTGATACAATATTCATGAAAATGTGTAATTATTTATGTCTTTCATTGATCTAGAATAGTACCAAAGTTAATTCTGGAAGGTTCAATGAACTATTGATTTTAAAACTTGTATACATAATCTAAAACTAAAACTCTGCTTTTGTGTTACTGTAACTAATTTGCATACAATTTACATCTAAATTTAGGTATAAATAATTAATAGATCAAATAGGTAGATATACTTCAAGCCAAACTTATTTGAGCAAAAATAAAAAAAAAACATCAATTAAATCTTGCCATCACAAAGCAAAATAACAATGCAAAATCTTTATGTAAAGTAAAAGCATTATAATTTTGATAATAACCCTATTAATCCTTGCTCCCATCCTTTAATGACTTGACCGTAACCCAAAGTTACAAGAAAAGAATCTTTGTAAGTCGAGCTCCTGTCAAACTCAGTTCCATCTTCTAACGTACCCTAGAAGAGAAATTTTAATTGGCATGTTGCACAATGTACAATTCATATTGTCTGTTGCAAAAGCTAAGAGTGCCTTTATAAAAAAAAATTGGTTATCCTACCACATAATTGACGAACAGGGTGTCACCCCTCTTGGATCTGAGAGGGCAGTTATCGACGCGTCTCTTGATTCCAATTTGTAATTTTTTTTTTGAGTTTGGACTTTCGCAGTGACTCGATGTTATCAATACTAAAAACGTGAAGTACGTCAAAATCCTCATCACTGGACAAACATTTTATTTCAAATTCAATTTCTGACACGCTGCAATAACGAGTCGACAGCTTTTGAAGATATCAAGCTCAGGCTCAAACGATCTCATAACCTAGATTTTTCAAAACCCGCGATGCGGCTTTCCGTCAGCCATCTGTTGGTATTTAAACAAACTTTGTAGTGCAAAATAAATAATTAACAGAAAATTGCTGGCGCCAAATTTGAAATTGGCGCATTTTATATAAATCAATTAAAAAATAAAGCTTTTCTTCAAATTAGAAATAAATTATTTCTTTTTTTTTTTTTAAGCACGATTTCATTATATTTTTAATACTTAGACTTTTATAAATTAATTTTATCACAAAAGCTTAGTAAATAAATAAAACTTATGGGTAAATAAAAAAAACTGCTGGTCTCTGCTGCTAATGTTTATTAGAAATTGGCTAACGTTTCGACTAGATTAACGAGTCCTTTTGAAGGTAAAAAATTATAAAGTGCCTGATTAGCCAAGACAACAAAGATCAGCAGTTTATGTTTTTTATTTACTCACATTCAATATCCATAAGAAGCAATCACTATTAAATAAATTTCTATTAACAATTTTAAAAATTTTATTTCATTAAAAATATAGCTTGAATTGTTATGAAATTTTTTTTAAATGACACACAGAACAAACTCTTTTGGTCGCATTTTTTTGTAATTCTGGCACTGAATAAGTTTTTTCAAATATATAGTCGTAATAGTAAATTATGTAGCAATATGAAATACCTAAAGCACAGTATACAGAAGTCAATGCTAAAGGCAAAAACGGTAATTTGCTTTTGAATATTACGTTATGTAATAAAGTATCATAAATAATGACAGCAGGAAGAAATGCAATGTAGAGTACTTCGAAAAAACGAAGAGTAGTTGAACCATATGTGTCTTTCAGCAATATTATTGCCGTTATTAAATATGTAAACCATAAAATTAACTTAAGTGGTGCATATTCAGTTGGATACAGTAAAGGGAACAATGCTGTATGTCCTGCAGCACTTAAAATCATGAAAATTCTAGCATCATAAACATTGGTTGAAGCCAAAATACTGAAATTTTAATTTTAAAATTAATTTTTGCTGTGATAAATTTGAATTTCGTTAAACAAAATTATACATTACCACAATGGAATAATAGCTGTAAGAATGGCTTTTTCATGCACGTGCCAACCAAACATAAATGAAGTCAGTCCACACAAAACTAAACATTTTACAAATTTCTTGGAATTACTATAATTTTTTGTCTTGAAAAACAAAATCCAAAGGCTTGGCTGTTGAAAAATTCAGAAAAAATAAAGTTTTATGATAAAAAATTAACGATGAAAAAATTAAATTATAATGCTTACTAGCATTAGTAAAAATGTTATGAGAAATGTAAGAAATGGGGTTGGTGTTGGCAAAATTAGGAAAGCATCTTCTTGCACAAGTCCTCCAGTCATGGAAGCAACTTTTACACCCTTTGACCAACCAACTTTCTTAAATATCACAGATAATACTTTGTCAACACCAGCATATAGAGCCCACGCATTTGCTGCCCAATATGCATGCACAAGACCTCGTTTAAATGGAAACAATCGGGAAAAAACCTGTTTAAATTATTATTATATTTATTATTATTATTATTATTATTATTATTCTATACTCAAACTAGACAAATATTCATCTTACCAGAGGTAATTGCTTGATAAATGGTCCCAATGACAAAAGGAGTACAAAAATAACAATTATTCCAAGCTTAAAAAATCTAGAGAAAAATTTCTTTTCTTTTAGGCAATAACTTCTTAAAAGCAATATTCCAAATGCAGGAGCTACATAAAGATAAAGGTGTTTCAAATTGAGCAATATAGCAAACCATAGAGCTCCTTGTAACATTTCTCCCTAAACAATTAAAATGTAGTTTAAAATGTTTATATTTATAAAACCTATTTCTTTAATAATATCCCTCATACTTCTTGCGTGGTTTTTGAAACTTTTGCTATTGATATTAGTAATATACCAAGTAAAAAACCATTATATTGGAAGTGAATATGATCAACTAAAAGTAGTCCAACATTGCCAAGGGAAAGCAATGTAAATATTATAAAACTTTGATTTGTCTTACAAAATACTTGTCCAACTCTAAAATATTAAGAAGACACATTTGTTTTATAAATTTAAAAAATAAACAATTGAAGTAAATTTATTCTTACTCTCTTATACCAAAGAGGAAAATCAAATCCATAAACATTACTGAAGTACGATGAAATAATTTGGCTTCTTTTGAAACATAGTTGAGATTGTCGACTTTAAGCATTTCTGGATCAATGTAAAATGCTACTTTGCTTAAAGCATACTCAAACCAAGCAAACAAAGGTGGATAGTCCAATGTCCATTGTGATTTTTCATTTGAGTACCACTCATTAATTGGTAAACTGTGTGTAATAGCAAGCCAATTACGATGCACTTCAAAATCTGTAGAATGACTAAAATAAAGTTATAATATGAAGTTACAAAAATCTATACTTATTTCTAATTAAAATATGAAAAGATTTATGTTACACATACTAGGTTGGAACTAAGAGAAATTTAACACAAGTTGTAAGGATAAAAAGCCTTAAGAGAAGTTTGTCACGAAAATGTGCTTCTATTTTAAAATTTTCAGCCTCATTATTATCAGAATCATTTTTTAATAAGTGCGACATATTTTTAAAAAAATGTTTTTCGTTAATTTTTTAGGTTAGAAAAGAACACTTGTTTATCTTCTGCTAGCGCCGCCTGTCGATAGAGAATTCATTGTTTCCCGCGTTTCCGTTTGTAAACAATCCTCTCTTAAAAAAGTGATGACGGAAAGTTGATGTAAACTATTTTGAATGTCAGCAGAGCAAAGTGAAGGTGATTTTCAGACCCTGTTGAATTAATTTATATTAGTATATTAGTATTGGTTTTTATTTGAAGCTCGAAATCATCTTGAAGGAAAAATAATCCACCCTTATTAACATGGAAATTCAACAATTAAGTGAAGCTGCTGATTCTTTAGAACAAGCAATATTAGATTTTCCACTTGGTGCTCACTCTACAGAAGACTGCAAACCAATTGAACAAAAAATTGCAGACGTCAGAAAATCACTAAAAGCTTTAACTGCTAGACGTTTGACTTTAAAGGCAATAATTGATTCACAAACAGCAACACCAGATCCAACGCAACAAAATTTCCAAAAATCTCTTAATAAATTAAATGAAAGTAGTGCTATTAATTTATTAAATAAAAAGACTTTAGATTTAAGTCATCGGAATGAAGCTGTACAGGATATATTATTCAACAATAAAGGAACACCAGAAATGCAAGAGTATGTTTAAATAAAAATTGTATTTGAATATTCTATTGCAGCTTTGTTAATTTAACTAAATGTTTTTTTTTTACAGAACTCTTAAATTGACTTTAGATAAATTATTTAATTTAAATGAGGAACTTTCAGTACTTAATGAAACAAAGAAGGAATTAATGATGAAGCAATTTCAATTAAAATTAGAATGTCATCATGAGATATACAACCATCAAGATTTCTTAAAAGAACAAGAAGCTAAAAAAAATCAGAAACTTGAAGAAACAAATCCAGATATTATTCGGTAAAAACACCATTGATCAAAACATTTAATTTTTTTGTTTAAAATAAATGAAAGTCATATCTTTTTTATCTCTATTGCAGTGCCAAAGAAAAAATAAATCAAACTCTTTATAAAATAAATACTATGAAGAAACTTATAACTAATTTGATTGCTCCCAATTGTCACAAATTAGTTGATCATCCAGAACTTGTAGAAATGCTTGCTAAACATAAGCAGACACTCTTTTTTGAGCAAGTTCTAAAATCAAGTCAAAATCAAAATAATTCTGAATCAGAAAATAACTGAATCGTAATTGTTGATAGAAATAAATTAATTTGTAAACGATAGATCATTTAATAAACTATTTTCTACATAAATGTAGTTTCCAGCAATGGCTATCTATACAGAGATAGAGAAAAGTGCAAGTGCAACAGAAATATTATATCTGAGAAAATAAAAAAATCAAAAAAAGACTAAATTGAAGTCAGTGGTAAGAACTACTGAAACTAATCCTGAATTTCGGAAACGTAAGCAATTTTCTATTCCCACTGAAGCATTGCAAGTGTAAACTTATTGATAAAATTATTAAAACAGTTTATAAAATGTTTAAAAAATCATTTTATTTTATAAATAAAGTAATTATTTTGTATATTTAATTTATTTTGTAAATTTATCATTTTATCTCTATAATCCCCTTACTTCAAAATAGGTAGGGCCTCTCTTTTAAATTTAAATTTTTCACTATGAATATCCGCTATACGCTATATACTTTCCAGCCGCTATAGTGCATGGACATGGTGAGTATTTTTTTAAGGTTTAATACTTTTCCACTTTTCTTATAATAATTAAAAAATAGAATTTAAAATAAATTTTTTGACTACAGATTCTATCCTACGCGTGTTTAGCTATCTATTTCATTTTTTTAATTCTTTAAAAATTTTAATAATTAATTTAATTAATTACAAACTTTTAATAAAAGTTAGGTTGACGTTACTACCCCACCTTCCCCTACAATGTTCGTGCAGTAAAGGTTAAGTCAAATTTTTTAAATTAACCTCGTAATGGACTAGAAACACTTGCATATGTGTTATATTTTATTCAAGTTTTTAATAAATTTTTTTTATCCAATTTTACTTGTCAACATATTAATTTCATTCACAGATAAGGAATAATTTGTATATTTTCTACAGATAGTTATGCCAGCTTTTTATATTTCAAAGTGCATCTTATTTAAAAATTAATATGTAAATTGTCAACATGATGTTCAAAAAAGTTGCTTTGGCCATTTCTGGTGGAGTAGACAGTGCAGTTACAGGATTATTATTGAAATGCAAAGGTGCAATGTTTATCATTTGAATTCATAAATTACAATTTTCATTATCAAAATATCTTCAAAATTTAAAAATTGTAGGTTTTCAAGTAATTGGAGTATACATGAAAAATTGGGATATAGTTGATGAAACTGGTCAATGTCAAGCTGAAAAAGATTTAGAAGATGCTAAATGGGTTTGTGATAAATTACAAATACCTTTTATTGATGTTAATTTTGTAAAAGATTATTGGAGTCATGTATTTAGGTAAACTAATTTATTAAATTTTATTTTAATTAATGAGTCCATTACATTGATAACTATTAACTTATTTTTCAGTAATTTACTTCAAAATTATCAAATTGGAAAAACCCCTAACCCAGATATTCAGTGCAATAAAAAAATTAAATTCCATAAATTTTTTCATTATGCAAGACATCATCTAAAAGTGGATGCTATAGCAACTGGACATTATGCAAGAAATAGTTTTGGCCCGTATCTTCAACACTTTCAATCAAATAAAAGTAGCTGTTTTTAAATTTGTTTCAAATTTTTTATTCATTAGTCGTAAATATTTTCTTTGTTTAGATGCTGCCTTGCTGCAAGCAAACGATGCTTGGAAAGATCAAACATTTTTTTTGTCAAATATACCACAAGAAGCATTAAGAAGAACTCTGTTTCCATTAGGTGAATCTTTAAAAGAAGATGTTAAAAGAATTGCCAAAGAAGCAAACTTAGATCTAGTTGTAAATAAAAAGGAAAGTATGGGAATTTGCTTTATTGGTAGTAGAGATTTCAAAGTTTTTATACAAGAGGTAATTAACATTTCATTATTTCATAAATTTACAAAAATTAAAGCAAAATATCTCATAAATCAACTTATTTCAGTATGTAGAAAATAAACCAGGTAATTTTGTGGATCTGGAAACTGGTCGGTGTATGGGAAAACATAATGGTATACACCAATGGACTCTAGGACAATGTTGCCGCATAGGAGGAGTGCCGCATTCTTATTATGTTTATCGAAAAGATATTAATAATGATATCATTTATGTGGTAAGAGAATATTACTTTAACATTATAAGATTATATAATTCTATACTTTCAACTAAAAAGTTTTATATTTTTTTCTATTAGAAAATGAAACATAACTTAAATAAAATATAATAAATGTAAAACTTTTCAGTTGAATAAACAATTATATATAAATTAGTTATATAAATACTGTACCATTCATTTCAAAATGTTATTTTGGATTGCTAAAGGTTAGTGGAAAGGCTTGCTCTGCATTATTCTCAGAATTTATGGTAGCATCTGATATATATTGGATAAATAAAGAACCAGAGCAGCTCAAAAGTGGTATAAATGTATTTGAATGTGATTTTCGCTTTCAACATCGCAGACCTCTAGTTCCATGCACAATCTTTAAGACTGCCAGTAATAGGCTACTTATTCGTGTTCATGTACCTCAAAGAGCTCTCACTTCTGGTCAGGTAATTAAATATAATTAAATCTTTTTACAAAAATCAATAACACTATATGTTGATTGTAGTTTGCAGTTTTCTATTCTGGAAACGAATGCCTTGGAAGTGCAGAAATTGTAGACTGTGGACCTTCCTACTATTTTCTAAATAAACAAGTATTTAGTGAGACAGAAGAAACAAAATGTGTAATGCAAGTTCAAAGCTGATACCAATGCAAATTAATAAATTTTGTTAAATATGTTGTTAAGTAATCTGTAATATTGTAATAACTATAGCGAATGACTATGGAAGTGTATTTTAATAATGATTAAGATATTTTTACAAAGGCAATAAAATTATTTATTTTTATAATTCATAATTCAATTTCATTTCATAATTCAACTAGTATTTACATTTTTTATTTCTTCACTTTTCATATTTATGTTTGATATCTTCCCATAGTTTCTGAAAAAGAAATAATTCTTAGTAAATTCCTATTCTTTCTAGCAAAAATTAAAGTGATAAGTAAGTTTACATACTCCTTTGTTCATGCTGCGGAAAATATTATCAGAAACGATATCGAACGTCCTTTCAAAGAAGAAAGCACTGGCAAGTATTGCCACAGTGAATGTTGAGGTTCTTTTAAGAACCAAGTTGTACAATGTTGAGTTAACCATGGTTATAGTTTTTTTCCTAAAATCAATCAAGAAAACATGAAAATATACTTTTAATTTACTCAAAGTATTATTTTACAAATTAAACAGTGAAAAGTTGAATTATACTCAATATGATTAATAATTTAGCTAAAATGGAGTCTAAAGTCAAAGATTAAAATATTTTTAATTTGAGGTCCACTGAACCTACCGCTTACGTAAATTCCGAATATCCGACTAAATACAAGAAAGGAAAGATCATGAACTGTTCGATAATTTTCACAAAATAATACGCGTTATCCAAAATCCAACCAATGCAATACCACGAATCTCAACTTGTCCCGAACATTTCATGTAAATTTAAACACGAACTTGATAAACTCGCGGGAATTTTGAAATAATTATGTTAAATGACTTCTATAAAACTAAACTGACAACATCATGAGACAATTCATGAGAATGAAAGCTATCTCGGAGATGATAAGTAAGATAAAGTGATATTATTGAAAAATAGAAAAGAAAAAAAGGCAGCAAAGTGTTTGAATGTTGAGTGATCGATGCCGTCGGCAATATTTGGAGCGCCCACTACTAGGCGCAAATAGACTAGAGTTGCCGCTGGTTGCGTTGGCGCTGTTCGCGCTTCCGGTTCCGCTTATCGACCTCCCGGGGGGGCTGGGCCATGCGCCCGTACTGGCTCCGTCTTCGTATGCCCATGCGACGCGCCTGCGCACGACCTCGATTCCGGCGCTCGCGGTCGTTCCCTGGCTGGCAGCTTCTGGGGAGGGGGAGCGCTCTAGCGGCGGCGAGAGGGAGCGCCACCATTTTCGCCCCTGGTATGAGCTGCTAAACGTGAGAGTCGGACTGCGAGTACAACTGCGAGGGAGAGAGGTGCGGACGTGCGTTTTGCGTGATTGCTGTGCTGCTGCTGCTGTGCCTGCGCGCGCGCGAGAGAGCGAATGTGAGATTGTTGTTTTCGTTTGAGCGTGAATCTTACTGAAAGCTTGGGAGTCTCCGATCTCCCGAGTTAAAATAGTCATACCTGCATTGCGAGCGACCGAGAGAGAGAAGAAAAAGGTTGCATCGTAGTATCTGTCTGTCTCTGTCTTTACGTGAAGCCACCCCCTCTCCTGCTCCGTAGCCGCAAGAGAGCAAGAACAAAAAGTGCCGAGGAGAGCGTGCTTGTGTATTACTGTTGTCATTGTGTAGTCGTCCAAGTTGTGTGTACCTGTCGTACGGAGTGCGAGTGTGAGTGCGTCAAGAGAAAGAGGAAAGCAAGCGAGGAACGCTCCGCCGATACACTCACACACAAAGGCAGCGCTCACCCGAGAAAAGCTCCAAATTAGCTCAAAGCGTTAAAATAACAACAACAATCATCCCAGAGCAAAAGATGTCGTACATACAAGTGGCGGAAGACGAGGGCGAGGAGCCGATAGAGCTGCCGACCGAAAATGACAGTACGCTACTGCTGACGACGCTGTCCGCCCAGTTTCCGGGCACCTGCGGCCTCAAATACCGCAACCCAGAGTCCCGGACGATGCGCGGCGTTAGGTTGGTCGAGGGCCGACTACATCCGCCTGAGAACGGTTGGGGGAAGGCGGTCTACTTCTGCGTCTTCCCAAAAGGTCAGTAAAACGAGGCAGCCGCGTGCCAAGCAAGGGAGTATCGCAGGGGCATCCATCGTCAAATTGCTGAGCGATCGAGAGAGAGAGAGAGAGAGACAGAGAGAGGCCAAGCGTTCATGCATGTGCAGAGCTGCGTTTGTGCGTGTACGCGCACACATACGAGGGGGGAGGGGGGGGGGCGCCGGTGTAGTGTGCTGCAGCACTTTAATATATTTCTCCGCCGCGCCGAGCCAGGAGAGCTTTCCCCTGTAAAATTGGAGGCAGCGCCGGCCGAGACGCGCTCCCACACAGGCGCACGCAGCCGACTTTCTGTGTGACGTATTCGCGCCCGACGCGCGCCTCTCTCTCTTTCTCGAGGGGCCAAGACTTTTCCACTTTTTTCTCTCTTCCCTCTCTTCTGGGCCATTTGCACTTTGTGGAATGCTCTCCTTTGACCCCTTCCAGTTCTGCTATTTTTTTCTTTTAATATTTAATATTTAACACATTTATGTTGCAATGAGCAGTTTTCTTTTTCTAGGGTAATTAGCCTTTTTCAGCTTCTGAAGAATTGCTATTTTTATTTGCTGGCACTCCTTTCAAAGAGGATTTTATGATGATACCATTTGATAATCATTCATTTCATTGATTTATGTATCTACATTTATGCGATGGATAGCCAAAACAATCAAAAAGAAAATTATTGTAAATTAATAAAGCTGTTGTATTGCAGAAAACAAACGTAAATCTGATGACAATTTGGAAAATTCAACTGCAAAGACAAAACGAATGGAGACAAAGCTTCGCTGCACTGATTTAATAGTACTTGGATTACCATGGAAAACTACTGAACAAAATCTTAGAGAATATTTTGAAACATTTGGAGAAGTTTTAATGGCACAGGTATATTAATATTGTTTTTATATTTAGTGAGATTCCATATTTTTTAAAGAATTTTCTAAAATAAAATGTATTTTAAATTATTATGGATTAAAAAAGATAATCTATTCTAAATTATTGTAGGTTAAAAAAGATGCAAAATCTGGTCAAAGCAAAGGATTTGGCTTCATCAGGTTTGGAAGCTATGAATCCCAACTAAGATGCCTTGCTCAGCGTCACATGATTGATGGCAGGTGGTGCGATGTCAAAGTACCAAATAGCAAGGTAAGAAACTTTACCAGAAACAGCCCTGCTTTTAAAAATTATTAGATCAAATTTTAGGAGATGGTTATTGAGGAAAACTCAGGTTTATGTGTAAACAGGTTTTTTGTACAGTAAATATGGATATGTGAAGCTTTAGTATCAAAATAAAAAATGATATCTATCAGAATCCTCTTGATTCTGTCATAATTTTAATATTTATTTTCTTTGATTATTTTTTAATACATAAACCTGAGGCTTTTTCAATTTTTAACTGTTTTTAAAAAAACTTTGCAAGGTGTATGATGTTTGATTAGTTTACTATTTTTTGTTATGCAAATGAGAGCATTCATATTTTTATTGACACACTTTCTATTTCAAACACCTTGAAAAGATATGCATAATTTAAAAAAAAAAAAGAGCCAACTTGCAATTTTACATTAACAAAGCACAATAGTGTGGTATATGTAGATGAATGTTTAAGAGACTAAAGAGAGCAAGTATGAGAGTACTGAAATAATGAGTGCAAGAAAGTAAAAGTTGAAAGAATTAGCGTGCGTGAGCGCTTGTGTTTAAAATCTATCATTTTTGAATTCTTATTCTTCTGATGTTCCTAATTAATGTTCAATCTTGAATTAGTGTGAATTATGACTTTTTTTATGAACCGCGCGAGATGTGAATGGGCTATGTTTCGGAAAAATATCTGATGCGAAAGAATTTTTTTTATTTATTTATTTTTTTTTTTTTTGTATTTTTGTTTTTTTAGAAAGGTGCATTTTTCTCTCAAAAACTCGGTGTTTTGATTTATTTGTTAAACTTTTGGGGTGAATAACGTATGGATATGAGTACGAAAACAAGAATTTAAAGGCATTGTTTTTTCCGATTACTATGTGATCGCAGTCTACTTTTTTCTAGTTGACGGATCGAGACGATATTTTCATTATTATGTCATATTCGCAAATCATCTTAATTTGTTAAAAGTATGAGTGAGCACCATTTGATCTTTATAATATCGTGATGTACAGTACTAAACGTGCTCTTTATGAAAGCTTTTTTTTACTTGTCTAGAACTGAAAATTTTGAACATTGAAAATACTGTACGCCACGATTACAATCGCGAGGTGTGAGCATGACAAATCAATAAACTGATCGCGGCGCATTACGCGATTGATTTCGTCGCCGCGAGCCTAGCTAACGAAAAAAAAACTAGACTAACTGCGGTATGTGTATGCCTTAAAACGTGCCGACGTGTTAATTTTTCTTTCTCGCGCGAATATCAATTATGTATTTTTCTCTATTGTTTGCGAGTAAATAAACGGCAACGGGCGAAGGAAACGTGTTTGAATTAGAAAAGTAGTGATGGATATCTATCTATTTTTGATAAAGCACCTGTAATTCGGATGTGCGAGAGTGCGAATCGAGTATGGATTATCGGTGTGTATCGGCGTTTCTTGCGGCATGACAGTCTCGTAAAACGTGTGTGACTTTTCTCTTCTCGAGTAATCTAATGAGTTTCATTTATTTGATGCGTCAAAATGTAAAGGTAAAATCAGCATGAAAATAAGGGCGAAGTAAAGCCAATCTTGAGATCGAAGTCATACCGATAAATGAATGAAAGTCATTGTTGCTCCTTGATGGATAGTACTAAAATTCGGGGTAATTTCGTACAGCTGTGAGCGAGCGGTTGTATAAAAAACAATAATTGTAATGGGTGTGCAGATTGGACTGGATTAGTATGGAAAAGGCCTCGCGGTACGAACTTACCTCCAATTTCAGTTCCCTTCCCTCCTCCTGGCAGTAAATATCATCCAATTATCCCTTGTATGTTGAGTTGAGTAAATAAAAGAAAAAGAGAAGAAGCTCTGCTCTGTCTATGTGTCCGTTTTTGTGATTGCCTCGGGCATATGTGTCTCGTGTCTGGTTGCAGAACATTGATGGCATAGTGATGGCTCGTCAGTATGACACGGCCAAAGTCTCAGAATACTACCGGCCTATCCCGGTTCACTCGTCGCAGTCGGCGGTCAATAGCCGGCACCGGGGCGGCGGCCAGGGCGGAGGCGGCGGCCAAGGCGCCGCTCTGCCCCAGGCCCCCAACAAGCCCTACGTAAACATGGCGCAGGAGCAGTCGACCCCGCCGCCGAGATACGAGGCCGACTACGATTACAAAACGACGCACTACCCCTCGTACCCGCCCAACTATCCTTACGACGACGCCAAGTACAAGTACGCGGCCGAGAGCGCGCCCCAGTACGGCTACGAGGCCAAGGCGGCGGCTGCGGCGGCCGCTGCTGCGGCCGCGGCCGCCGCCGCCGCCTACGACCCCCGGGGCTACGCGGCCCCGCCGCCCCCCAGCGCGGCCCCCCCGCCGCCGCCGAGCGCGGGATACGCGCCCGCCGCCGCCGCCCCCGAGCACGGCGACTACGCGCGCTACGCCTACGACGAGCGGCCGGCGACCGGCGGCGCGTACCCGGCCCTCGAGCACCAGCACCACAACCACCACCACCAGGACAAGTACTACGGCTACGCCGACGCCCGGGCCTACGAGCACGAAGCCGCGCCGCGCTACGCCCTCGACGCGAGGTACGACGCGCGCTACGCCGCCGCTGCCGACGGCAGGGAACCCGACGGCCGGTACGACGAGCGCAGGTACGCCGACCCCCGGGACGTCGAGTACAAGGAGCACGAGTCGAGGTACCACGAGGCGCGCTACGACGACTCCTCCTCCAGGTACGCCTCCAAGGAGAATTACTACGACAGATACTACAAGCACCGGCCGTCGAGGGATCACCACTCCGAGTCCTCCAGATACTGATCGGCCCCGCTTCTTCTTACTTGAGTCAACGGGAAATCTATCTTCCGAGAATCCGCTTCCAACGAGAAGCCATCCGCTTTCTTGCTTTTCTATTTTAACTTTATTATTTTTTAAGTATTTTATTCGTCACCGGCGTCCGATGAACTTTCTTACCTTTGTTAATGAATTCGAGCTGTTATAGAGGTTAATTGGGTTGTTAATTCAATGACGCAATCAATTGTATAAAAAGAATGAAAAACTGTCACGACGAATCCTTATCGATATCACGTATTTTTTTACTGTTTTCATTTATTTAAGACTTATTAACTTGCATTATTCCAAGATTTTAATTAATTTAGATTCGCAATCGAATTCCTTGATCTACATCTGATCCCGTTGACTCGTCAACTCTGCAAAAAATACTGAAATGTTGGAAGCTATATATATATATATATATATATA
>UCOL01001024.1:0-44644 GCA_900474335.1 Ormyrus nitidulus
CACACACACATCCATACAGACATTTTTCAAAAATCATTTATTCTTGTTCCTGACACCTTAAAATACAGTTATAACCGTTTTTTCGAACAACTCCAAAAATCACTATCACAATGCATCCTCTAGGAGGAAGCAAAATAATAAATCATATGTTAGAGAAACAAAATGAGGATAAGCAGCAACGAAAAAATCTTAAGAAAAAAATGGATGACGAGTCAAGTGAGGAAAGTGAAAAGGAAAATAAGTTTAATATAAAAAGAAAAAGGCACGATGATGAAAATGATATATCCAGCGACGACAATATTTTTAAAAACCACAGAAGGAATTAATTTTAATAAAATAATAATGTAATGTTAATTTATGTTTAAAAAAATAAAAGATAAAACTAAAAACAACCCAGTAAATAATTCCTCCTTAAAGATGTTCAATGTCCATCCGAAGGAGGTCTTTAAGATGAAAGATATTCATCTTCTAAGATTTCGGATGGACATTGAACATCTTTAAGGAGGAATTGTTTACTGAAAATATCTGAAAAAAATAAAATTTGTACTTACCTTAGAATTTACATCATCTGCTTGTTGCATATAATTAATATTGCCAAACTAAATCATCTTTCGACAAACTTTGTCCCAACCTAAACAAACTTTCCCCAAACTATGGACAAAGCTTTTTTACCAGTTTTTACGACATTTTCCCAAACTTTGAAATTTATTTAGAACGGCTTATCGGAAAATTTAGCTAAACTTTGTCCAAACGTTAATTTTTTTACGCAGGTAATCAGTGAAAAATATCAAATTTAGTTCAAAAAGCAGCCATATTGGATCCGCCATTTTGTATTTTAAAATTCTGACTGCAGAATTGTGTTCAGTGCCGCCGAAAACCTATATCTTTACATTTTCAAGGCTTGATAAGGTCTTTCAAACGTTTTCATCAACTTTTAAAAAAAATTTGATAATTTAACATGGACTTTTAACGTCCCGGACCTGGATGACGCCTTGACTCGCCAACATTGGAACTTGGTTTGGTTCTAACTTGGGGACCCCAGATCACTTCTCAGTACAAATTATGAGCTTTTAACATTTTTGAAATCCCGGCCCTCTAAGGATTAAAGAAAGAAAAACACGAAGAAGAAGTTTAATAAGAGGCATCTGTACTGCGCGGAACTGAAGCGCAGATAGGGCGTATCAGATATTGGAAAGCCTTTAACGTTACGGTTGAACGGAAACATTGTTACCAAGTCGTCAGACTGACTTAGTTTATTTTAAAGTAAGATCGAAAAGAAGAAAGGAGCAAGAAAAAAGAGACGAGGCTGATGCGTTTTCGATCATCCGTCGGCGCGCCAGGTGACGTTGATTCGATAACGACCCTCTTTCTCTCTTGAATTCAATACAGCCGATGTTGGCGAATTTTCGAATACAGTGCGTGCCTTCTTATAACTTCGAAACGATAGGAATCCGATTCCATTCTCTTTTATACAGTCGCTTGGAGACGTCTGAGCTTCGCAGAGTTGGCGATTACTCGGTAAATCCTTTAGAAAGGAGTTTTACTACTCTCAAAGTTCGTTCCTTTCTTTGATGGCGATATTATGCGTCTTTTTATGTGCGGCTGAAAAAAGAATTTACACCGCGAATTTATGTATTTGTAAGTCTCGCAGAAGCTGGAAATATGCTTCGGAATCTGTTTGAATAAAAATATATTTAATTCTCAAATAAATAATGAAATAATTCTAGATTTTTCTACTTTATTCGTGGAATAATAGCGGATTCACTCCATAATTTCCACTCAAAAAAATATCTGGAACATAAAGAGCGCAGTACTGAGTACTTCACCTGAATTATAAATGAGAAAAGCGAGACTTTCGATTGCACTCTCAAAGCCAAGAGAACTGTACCGCAAAATTAGTCGAGCTGCATAAACCATTTACGTAGAATATTTTGACGACGAGAACAAACTCTGCGCTAAGAAGAGCGAATATTTGATACTCCTTCCGCTTGATTTGCAAACGAAGCCCAAGAACGCTATTTTACGGAGATTATAGAAGCCAAATATATATGCACACAAAATGTGGGAACAAAGGCGTAGATGTGGTGCGTAGCTTTTTCTTGTATTAGGCTCATAAGAGAAATTCACAAAGCATTTTTTTTGCTACTCTAAACATATAAAATACTATAAAATCTGAGTAAAGAATATAAGCTTGTTCTCCTCTGGATAACAAGATAAAGTAGAACATGTAATTTTTGCCTGGTTTTTACTTATCATTTAAGTGAAAAAAAAAACAACCGGTTTCAATTCACAGAATTTCTAGTTATATAAAGAATTAAATGTTATATTAATAAAACTTATTAATTTAACTTCATATCGAATCGACAGAAATCCAATTGGATTATATTGTTTACGGAAAATGAAATTGAACCAATCAAATTTTTTTCTCGCATAATCATGATTACTTAGAAGCAATAAAAATTCTCAGAAACTCAAGTTTAAAAAAAAAATATTAGACAATCAAGAAATGAAGCTGTCATCGACATTACGCGGGCACAACGTAATATGCTGAAACAATATCCAATACGTTTGCGCGTTACCCGCAGCATTCCGCATTAGCCACGTATATTCACTCCACAGCCTCAGCAACGAAAGCCCGAAAATTCATTTTCGTTTCATGCTGCAGGGCGAGGGGCGGGGGGGGGGGGGCGGATCCTCTATTATTTTATCGCTCTCTTCTACCCGGGCATTATTGAACCGGGCCACTTGCTCGCAGCGACTTCAACTACTGCGGAGCAATGAATTTTCAGGCCGCCAGCAGCAGCCCGGATATATATCTATACATTTATGACGCTTACAAGATTATATCTCATTCTACAAGCAGTTTCCGCATCGGGGGAAGTTTCTGCGGAGTGTCTACTCGTTCGGGAGTCGCGCGAGCGTACGCTGCTCCTCCATCTCAGTTTATAGAACTTTGCGACCTCGTTCTTACATCGAGTCGAGCGATAATTAGATATTGAGCTCGAACTAAGGCTGCGTGCAATATGTACATAAAATTTAGTTTTTTTCTTTCTCACAACTATGAAGCTTTACTTTCGAGGTGCCTTACCATTTATGGAAAATGTTAGCTCACTTTTTCTCAGCGGCGTATGAGAAAATCTTGTGTCTGAATGGGGTTAACGAAGATCTTCCGAGAGAAAAGATATCGTAACATGCCCTTAAACGGATGTTGAAGAAGTACATGCTTGGGTCAAATATCGTTCGGAAACCAAGATAAAAATAAAGAGAAATTAAAGATCAGTAGTTAAAACGAATTATTAGATCAGTATTTTCCCACAATTGATAATGCTCTAATGAAAAGAGATAACAACTTTCATATAAATTCCACTAAATGAATTTTTCAATTAAAAAAAATCTACAACCCTGTACATACACAAAAGCTGTTAGTTTAATTAAAAAATGTATACGTTCATATGTAAAAATAAAAATAAATCATCACGTAGGCAAAATATTTCACTGTTGAAAACCATTAAGCGTAAAGGACGCTCTCAAATATCCATCAAGCCTCTTATTTTTCATTTAATCCAGCGAGTCTAAAACTCGAGCGAAGCCCGGTTGTAAAAAAAAGCGATCAAATTGACATTCCAGACGAGCGGCGCGACTCCGTGGATCTGCATTATAGATTTTCCGGGTCCGCGTTGCAGGTCACGCGTGGACGCGCGGTTAATTTAAAAATTTCTCAGGCAATTTACAGGGGCCCTCCATTGCCCGGCGCGAAAAGCTCGGGGATTCCTCTTTGCTCGGCTATGCTGCCTTTGTCGGCGCGGCGCAAGGCCCTTTTATTATGCAAATCTATGCCGGCAGCAAGTCGCTGCCAGCAAGCGGAGGACATATAAGGGGTTTAATATTAACGGGGTTAGGGATAGCAGAGCTCTCGCTATTGCGGAGGTCTCGAGAGCGCCGCGAACATGACCCCCGCGCCACCCAGACGTCCACGTTTCGCTTTGAAGTCTGTTTGCTCCCTTTCTTCGGTGATCTCTGATCGTTCGGCCGCTTGAATCGTGGGACTGATAATGATGGCGGTGAAATTGGACAATTTTAACTGACTGGATTTAGCAGGAACATTTGACTTCTTAAAAGTTACCGTAGCTTACAATATTTTTGTAGTTTACAATTGAAGGAATTAAACAATATTATTTATTATCTTTCGGATTATATTTAAATTTTCATATTAGACAAATATTGAATGTATGTATAAGGGTTCTTTATTATTCTAAAATTTAATTGCTTAAATGCATGTAGCATCTACGCTAGTGTACCTAATTTAAAAATGACAATATAAAAAGTAATAATTTTATGATAAAAATATGAACCAATGTTGCGAAATTTCTTATTTTAATTTATTTCTATTAATTATATACAGCCAAAGTTTGCGTTAAAAATTGTGCAATTCAAGCCCTAAAAGCTTAACAATTGTAAAATAATCTATAACTACATATGTATAATTAATTTTTTTATTTGTCTTCTATATTAACGGAAGTAATTATCTTAAAATGCGAACTCTTTATTAAATTAAATGCGCATTAAATTTAAAAAATAAACTTATATAAATACACTGAGAAAAAATTTAGCTGAGTTAACTGATATTCTAATACTTCAATGATACTATCATTAATTTAATAGAATTTGTACTGTTAAATACGCATGCCTGAATATACTATTTAACAGTACGCAGATTGAAATAAAAATAAATATACCATTGAAATAATCGAAATTCACTTTAAATCAATAATTAGTAGATTTAAAAAAAAAAAAGCCGAAAAAAAGTTCTAAGAACATAATTTTTTATTTCGCATAATTATGGTGTACGTAAAAGGCTGAGATGAGCTGGTCAGTGAAAAAAACGTAAACATTATTTCTCTCGCATTTTAAGAAATATTTAAAAGGTATCTATAGTTTTACACCGTGTGACTAAAAAAGAGGGCGTTTTAAAACGACAGGCTTTTGCACGACTGTTGCGAGAACCGATATATAGCTGAACACCTACAAGTAACAAAGTTTATAGTTGATAACACTGAGAGAATTTTCGAGTAAAAATTACTCCCTAAATTTCTGGATAAAGCAAATTACCTTTGTTAAAAGGTAATTTTTTAAAATTTCAGAAGTTTTATAGAAACTAAAAATTGTATCTAATCTGAAATATGTTTTATGAGAAAAATACAATTTTAAAAACAATTGTATATTACTTCAAAAAATATTTATTTTTGAATTTAGAACGAGACATAAGATGAGAATAATTATAAACAATTGAAATAATTCGAAGGTGTGCCTATAGACGATGTCTAACTATCCAGGAAGATCCTCAGGACAACGAGACCTCTTCTACAAAGCGATTCATTAGGTGCACCGTCGATGCGCAAAAAATCAGAAGGTGTTCCTGCAGGGGATGTCTAGGTGCCTAGGAACAACTTCAGGACTACGAGACCTTAGTCTACAAGACAACCTATCTGTTTGCTACTGGAACTGTAAATTTGAATTCAAAATGTAAATTAGAGATGTATCTTGTTTACATTACAAAAGTTTTTACTTTGATTCAAAGTTTCAGTTTTGAATCAGTGTTCAACGAGCGCAGATAGAAATTAGTAGTGAAATATGGAAGGAAAAGAGCCCGAGAAGCCACTTGATCTTAGATCAGACAGAAAAAAAAAGTTGGAGGGCATTTTGCAAAAGTTTCTAGAAAAGCGTAAAGTAGAAAAGGCTAAGGCATTGGCCGAATACAAACAAAAGTTACAACAAAAATTATTGAAAAAACGAGATCAATCAAAAGATTAATAGGTAAAAAATTTTTATTTATTTTTATTTGCGCTTTATTAAAATGTTTATTTTATTTTAAGAATTTTATTTTTTTTCCAGCTATTTTCAATTTAAACGTGTTAAAATTAAAATTAATCGTGTTAAAGCATTGCTCTGTATAGTACAAAAACAATAAAAGTAAATGTGCACCTAGCGGCTAATTATTTTTTTTATTTCAAGAACCCACCCAGTTCCTTCAAAAAAACATTTTTTTTTAAATTATTTTATCATTTAATAGTAGTCTTCAGAAAGAAATTATAAATTTGTTAAATTACGTGTAAATAATTTAAACATATTTTTATTTAGACTAAAAGTGGAAAATAAACATTATTGTTTACAAAAAGTAACAGAACTCTAGCACACATCAACATTTTTACATTCTTGCATTCTTAACATTATGATTCATTCTTTCACTGGTTGAGGCAACATTTTTCAAATGCACTGGCTTGAGATACTTCAATTTTATTCTAAATAAAGTACATTGTTACTCATTTCTATTCATTTCTATTTATATTCTTATTTTGATTAAAGGGGAATTCATTCATAAAATGTATCGAATATGTTCGATATAACAGATTAATTTTAGATTTAATGTTATTGACGCAAACGTCAAGAGTATCGATCAGAATTTGTGAGACAGGATGAAATATTTAATTATAATTTTGTGCTAATGTTATAATTAACTTGTTCGATATTTATTAAGTAAATCATAAAAAAGCGGTTTTCAGATATTACCTAAATATTTATCTATTATAATCGAAATGCAATGATTTGTGTCAATATAGCATAAAAAAATTGATTAACTTTAAAGAACATAACGCTTTCACTTTAGGTATTCGCATTACAATGCTGCCGTTAAACTTCTACAATGTTATGTAGTTCCTAATTATGTTGAAAATACATACATAGGCATCCTTCACTTTTCTATCTAGACACTTTTTGGTTTATTTCAATTTTTTATTCGAAATTATTTATAGAATATTTGTATTATATATTTTTTAATTTTAATATCTATTAAATTTGTTAAGAGTATGCTAAATTATTAAAGAAACATGCATTGTCATTTATTTTCTTTTAAATTATATAAAGAAAAAGATATGTATGTACAAAATATTACTCATTGATGCAAAGAATTCATCAAGTCAATAAAACGTGCCTAAACAAAAAATTAAATAGATGATAATGTATGTAGCGAGCAGTAAAGACAGTTATGCTCAGCGGGTCTGGTCGCATTGAATCGACGACACTTGTGTGTATTTCAGTCTTTGAACTCAACACTAATTTCATTTACATCATACCACCCATACCACCCATGCCTCCCATACCACCCATTCCACCCATACCACCACCTGGCATTGGTGGATCATCCTTAGGAAGTTCGGTCACCACTGCCTCGGCAGTCGTCAAAAGGGAGGCAACACCAGCAGCATCAGTGAGAGCAGTGCGTACAACTTTCGTCGGGTCGATGATGCCTTTTTCAATCATGTCAACGTATTCGTTGTTCATGGCGTCATAACCAAGTTTTCCCTCTGAGACCTTAGCGACAACAACGCTGCCGTCAACACCAGCGTTTTGTGCAATCTGCAAGCACGGCATTCGCAGAGCGTTAGCCACAATGTTGATACCAGTTTTCTGATCCTCGTTAGCGGGTGTTAGAGTTTTCAGAGATGGTGCACATCTCAACAAAGCAGTACCACCTGGCAAATAAATATTGTATTATAAATTGAATAAAGTTTATAAAATTTTTGTAAATTTTGTATTTTAAACTACAACGAACTAAATTTAAAAATTACCTCCGGGAACAATACCCTCCTCAACAGCAGCACGAGTAGCATTCAAAGCATCGTGAACACGATCTTTCTTTTCATTGACTTCTACTTCACTGCTTCCTCCTACTCTTAAAACAGCTACACCTGATGCAAGTCTAGCCAATCGCTCTTGTAACTTTTCTTTTTCATAATCAGATGTTGTATTTTCAATTTGATCTCTAATTTGATCAGCTCTCCTTTCAATGTCAGTTTTCTTTCCCTTACCCTTCAGAAGAAGTGTATCATCTTTTGTAATAATAACTTCTCCAACTTGACCAAGGTCAGTAGGCTGAAAAGAAATCAAGTAATGTATAAACAAAATTGTTACTTAGTATTTAGTATTTAGAAATATATTATAAATATCATTTACATACTTGAACATCTTCAATCTTGATTAAATTAGCATCATCACCAAACACAATGCCACCAGTAGCAATTGCCATATCTTGCATAGTAGCTTTCCTGTTATCTCCAAAACCAGGTGCTTTAACAGCAGCCACTTGCAGACCAATCTTCAAACGATTAACAACCAAGGTGGACAAAGCTTCACCATCAATATCTTCAGCAACAATGACAAGAGGTTTGCGTTGTGAATTGGCAAGTTCCAATGCAGGAATAATACTCTGAACAGATGAGATCTTTTTTTCACTAAACAAAACCAAAGCATCTTGGAATTCTACTTTAGCTCCTTTGGATGAATTAATGAAGTAAGGAGAAATGTAGCCACGGTCGAACTTCATTCCTTCAATAACTTCAAGCTCATCATTCAATGTTTTACCATCCTTGACAGTAATAACACCTTCCTTTCCAACTCTTTTCATTGCATCAGAAATTAGGCTTCCAATAGCAGTATCACCATTGGCAGAGATGGTTGCAACTTGTGCAATTTCTTCTGGTGTTGTAACTGGTTTGCTCAGAGATTTGAGTTCTTCTTTGACTTTGTCAACAGCCATCATAACACCTGTTTATTACAGAAATATAAATAATTACAGTTCTAAATAAATATATTCTAAATTAAATTTCAAAGGCAAGTACCTCTCCTAATTTCAACTGGGTTTGCTCCCTTGCTGATTTTTTCAAATCCTTCTTTGGCAATAGCTCTAGCCAAAACTGTTGCTGTTGTAGTACCATCACCAGCTTCTTCATTTGTATTATTAGCAACATCTTGTACAAGCTTGGCTCCAATATTTTGGAACTTATCTTTCAATTCAACACCCTTTGCTACAGTGACACCATCCTTTGTAATCTTTGGACTTCCCCAGCTTTGTTCCAAAATGACATTGCGTCCCTTAGGACCCATTGTAACAGCTACTGCATCAGCTAAGACATCTACACCTTGGAGCATAAGAGCCCGTACTTCTGCTCCAAATCGAACATCTTTAGCATAGCTGCGAGATTGTAATTGCAGTTGTCGTAAAGCAACATTACGTATAACTGCTGGTAGCCTGAACATCTAAAATACAATTTGCAAAATAAAATACAATACAATAATTATATAATTTGGAATATAAATTTTTATTAAAATTTTTTATTTTTCTAGATTTTTATTCTAAATAAATTAAAATTACATAATTTTGCATAATTTATCACATTGCAATCATTAATGAAATATTCTTTTCTGTATAAGTAATAAGTAACATCTTTAAATTTGGTTTTAAACCGTATTAATGAAAACATTACTTTAAGAATCTAACTTTAATTCCAATCATAGTTAAATGAAAAAAGTAAATAAACTATTAAGAAACAGTAAACGAGGTTTTCTCATTAGGCTCGGCCAAAAGGCGGCGAGCAGGCGCGGTTATGTAAAGCGCACCGCGTGGCGAGATACACTGTCGCACGACGATGATTTTCGAGCCTCCTCTAACTTGCATTTAACTCAAAGAAGCTGTTAAAGCTCCCTATTCGATAAATCTCAATACTTGCAAAAATGAAAAGCCGCAAAGCTTTCGGGATATTGCTATTTTTTTCTCATCTTTTGTAGAGTTCCAATTTCTCGGGTCTTGAAAATCGATAAAGGAGTCCGAAATGATAAGCGAAAAATATATGTTGATCGGAAAGAAGGGTTTTCGTAAGAAAAATTAAGACACTGATTTTCTTACCTTGATTTTCGAGCTTCTTTGAACACTGATTAGCCTCAGAAAAGTCTTGGTCTGCGCGAGTTACACGTTGCGTGCGAACGGGGCGCGATCGGAATGAAGAGCCGAAATGCGGCGAGTAAGAGAGGAGGAGAGAGAAAGATATCACATGGGGCGCTAGCGATCGTCTCTTGCCCCCCTTTCGTCGCGCTGCCCCGCTAACTAACCTCGGACTTTTCGAAAAATCGAGAAGCTCAAAAGTTAAATGAAAATTTTAATATTTTATGAGAAAGGTATTTTCTATTTATGTCGTCTTCTTCTACAGGAACGCAGAGTTTTTAAGACATGCCAAAATATTTTTCATTCATTTTCTCTGAATATTCTGCAACGTTGAACCGGCATTTAACTGGTTTTCTAGAACTTACTACCGCGCTCGTATGACGCAACCGCCACAGCAGTTGCCAATCTTCTTCTTCACTTTTTGGCTATTGGATTAGACTAACAGTTGCCAATCGTTTTAACAAATATTAAGAGAGAAATTTGCTGCAAGTAAACAAAAAGAAGGCTGAAAATAAACAATAAAACAACATTTTCATAGTGTTTAACATTTGATAAATTTTTGTAAATTTCGAAATATTGATAGAAAATTATAAATTTGCAAAGTGAATTAAGTTTTTGATGAAAAAAAATGTAATAAATGGATTTTTATAATGAACAAAGAAATTTAAAAGAATAAAGCTTGAGTTTTAGTATAAATAGAAAAAACAATTTTAGATAAGAAAACTTCACTTTTTCCCTGGTTATCTTTCCTATTTTACTAGATTATTCTGAGAACCAATCGAACATTGAACTTTCAGATCTCCCCTTGACAGATAAAAATTTTTTCTTCAGCATTTATATACTTATTTCGTCATAGAGCTGAAAACTGTGTTCTCATGCAAGAGAACTTGTGCTCATATGGTGCACACCGGCAACCGGCTATTTTGTTTATTTTTTTCTAAAAAATAGTTGAAGCTTAAAACTTGGCTGTCGGATAAATATCTCTCCCGCAAAGAAAATTTCAGTTGTCTTTTTTTAATAAAAAAAAAAACTTAATCTAAAATCGAACGCTATTTTGCATACTCTCTTTTCGCTGCACCGGCGCAGCAGCTATCCCCAACCACGTGGTGCTGCTACACACAGAGCAAACCGCAATCCGCACCCATCTTGAATGAAAATATCAGAAAAACGCAAAAACGACTTCGTGTCATGCGCTTCCCTTATTCTTTCCAAATAAAAAATAAAATTTTCTGTCAAAAGCAGCTTTTTTTCCCAATCCTTTATTTTCTTTAAAAGGAATCAATCGTTGATGCTTTAGCAGCAACTGATTACGTAACTGGTTAATGGCAGCAAGTCAAGAGTGGAAGGGGATCGATAGGGAGGGCTGATGGAACACGGATGGTCACGCACACACGAGTCAGCAGAAGATTCGAGAGAGAGAGGGAAAGAGAGACACATATCGCACTTGGGCAGACCGACTGCGGACGCCGGCAGAGAATTTTTAGGTTACGCGCAGCGCGTGCACGAGGCTTTTGCTCCTCTTTATTTCTCATCTTGCGATCCTACACGTAAAAGATAGTCATGGTAAGTTTCAGCGTCATTATTTTCTTAGCCCTCTCGTTCTAACCAAGTATTATTTTTCTTATTTTTGTATTAAAAGGCACGGTTTCAAGAAGCTGAATTTCTGGAATTTATCAGTTTAATAATTTCTTATTTCTTACTCTCACTTTTTATCTTTTCGGCAACTTACGTAATTCCTTAAATTACATCGTTTTACAAAATATTACGTTAGTAAAGATCAATTTTGGCAAGCTTTAATGATTTTTAGAACTATACATTTGAACTCACGTGAAAAATTGAACACGATTTCAAAATTTTGTTTCGTCATAATTTGATCCTGTATTCGCGGAGAAAAAATAGACTGATTTTTAACTGTTATTAAGACGGTTATTAAATATAAACATATTTATTTTCACATTATTTTTTACACGTAAAAGTTAATTATTTAAGCTTTTTAGAGTTTATATTAGAGTTTTTGATATTTTCAGTTTATAAAATTACAATAAATTTTAAATTTTGTTTAAAAGTTAATTTCATTTGAATAAGTACTTATTATTTACATTATATTATATAGACTATTATATATTATAGGCTGCTGCAGCTGCTGTTAAGAGGTTAATTCCTCTGTTTGACAGAGTGCTAATCCAAAGAGCAGAAGCTGTTACTAAGACCAAAGGTGGAATTGTTATTCCAGAAAAAGCTCAAGGCAAAGTCCTCAGAGGCACTGTTGTAGCTATTGGACCAGGATCAAGGAACGATGTATGTATTTTAATTTTTTAAACGGGTCATTTTAACAAATAAATTTATTAATGTAAACTTTAATTTTATAGAAAGGAGACCACATTCCACCAAGTATTAAAGTTGGCGATGTTGTTTTACTCCCAGAATATGGTGGAACTAAAGTTGAACTTGAAGAGAACAAAGAATTCCACTTATTCCGTGAATCAGATATTTTGGCTAAATTGGAGCCATAAAGTAGTCTAGTTCAAAATAGGTTAATTTTCGTGATTAAGATCATGAAACCATTGTTATATTGATGACAAAAATCTCTGAGTCAAATGTCAGTGCGTAAATGGATTGTTTAATACAGATTGTCTCATTATAGACATTTGTTACTTCAGTTACATTTTTTTAAGGTCTGCTAGTGTTTAGGTGTCATTGTTTCATATGTATTCCACTTAATAAAACCCTATTCATTGTATAAATTTTTTCGTTTATTTACAATATAATACATTTTCATTTAAAAATAATTATGTATTGAAAACTTAAATTGTATATTACACAGTAAAATTATTTTACTTAAGCTTAATACTTTTCTTAACAGTAGCCTTGATACCAGATATTTCTCCTCCATATCTAGTAGTTTCTTTCCTGACCTCTCGAACCTAAAAAATTGAAATTATAGTAATTTTTGTTTTAAATATAATTTAGATGTAATAAAATAAAAACTTACTGCGCCTTTTCTGCGTATTTTAGCTTTACGATATTTGTTTCTATGTTTAACTCTTGGGTTACGCTGTTCTTTCTTTCTATGAGGTGTAAGACCTTTATTTTTAGCTATCTGATAAGTAATAGCTCTCTTATCTGCTTCAATTTCATTTTCATCCTTATTTTCTTGATCGTTTTCTGAATTATCTGAACCTTCTTGTTCCACATTTCCTTCATCTTCATCCATACTAGAATCTCCTTGAAATGCAACTTCTTCCCTATTTTTTTCATTTTTAATTTTGTTCTTAGTTTGATGAATTATTGCATCCTTAACTTTTTGTACTTCATTCTTTATATCTATCTCAGAAAAATCTACAGAATTATATATAGGTTCACCATTCTTATCAGCATCCAAAAGTTTTTGAACTTCCTCCAAAAGATTTCCTTGACGCTCCTCTAATTGAGATAATAATTGTCTGTATTGAGCTAATCTTTTAATTACAGGATGAGATACTGCACGTTCTCTATTAGCTTTGAGCATTAAATAAAAAGATATATTTGTACAATAATTCAGTAATAGATCATATTTTGCTCTTATAAATTTAGTAGCAGAGCAGTCTTGGCAATTACTTTTTTCTACAAGATCCAAAAATGGTCCTAGTATGGTTCTTGCTTCAGCTAAACGATCTATCAAGGTAAAATTAATTGGTTGTTAATAAGAAGCATTAAAAATATTTTCTATAGAAAAATTTTAAAGAATTAAGAAATATATTACCTTGGAAATCTGTTATTAAAGGCATAAATTCTGGACTTTCTTTTTCTAAAATTTCCTGCTTTTGCCTTTTACTTAACTTACTTAAATCAGCTTTAATATGTTCACCATCTTTATCAAATTCAGAATCATTCTCTTTTGATATAACTAAATCAAGACCAAAATCAGCTTCATCAAGTTGTTCAACCAGACGTTTCTGTAAATTTCTAGCTTCTTGTTCTTCCATTTCTGCATCAACTATGTCTTTTTGACTTGCAGAGGCATAGTCGGCATCAACATAATCAGTTGAATAATAAGCTTTCTTCTTTTTGCCCCAAGCTTTTTCATTAGGTAAGTCAAAATTTTCTTCAAGACCTTCAATGTCAGAAGCCATAGAATCTTTTTCCTCTTCATTTTCATCACATTCTTCATTGCTAAATCCCATAACTTCATCTTCACTGTCATAATTTTCTGGTTGCCTTTTTTGCCTAACTTTTTCTAACAATTTCCTTTCATTTTCTGAAAATTCTTCTTCAGAGTCTACCATATTAAGCATATCGATTTGTTCCATTTCATCTTCATCAGATGAATCAGGATTAAATTTTCTAAAAAATTTGAGAAAAATTTAAAAGACTGACATAAATATAGAAATAAATATAAATATATTGAATCAATTTTAATAGATAATTTTTTAATTTAAAAAAAATATTTATAACAAATATTTTATGATCCTTTAACTTAACCTTTAATTTATAGGATTTTATTTACAAGCAATTAAATAATTTCTCTGAAAAACAGACACCCTCATTGAAAAATCACATAATCAATTATAATTTTGAAATCATCGCAAGTGATTTAGTATATATTATACATTTTAATAATAAAATATAATTTAAATTTTCACAAAACATTTTGGATACTCAAAAAAAAATGATCGCTATTATAAATACCTCTTTTTGTTACTCATTTTATAAATCTAAATAATATACTCAATGTAAAAACTCAATTTTCAAGTTTATTTTCTTTGAACACGTGTTTACTACGGCAATTGCATTGCACAGCACACCATCAATAAATGAAATGACCAACGCCAAACGCGAATGCGACAACGTGAGATGCGAGATCTGAGATGATTGGATATTGGATTGGAACTTGGAACGCTCGTGTCGTAACGTAACTCGTTCGACGGTTCGACGAACGCAGTTGGTAATAATACCGTCAGTTTGTCAGATTAGTCAGATCTCAGATATCATTCGGCAACTTACATAACCTCGAATAATTTGTAATTATTGAATAAATAGTGATCTTAATAAAATAGTTTTAGTTGAAATAAAATGGTATTTACAACAATAGCACTTTTAGCAAGAAATAAAGGGCCCGATGAATTTTGGCGTAAGCGAAAAATTTTCCGTTTGTCTGCCGTAAGTTTTATAATATTTAAAATCTTTAATAATTGTTCTAAAAGTTAACTTGCAATACAAACAAACAATTAATGTTGTATAATACCAAACTTAAATAATTTTATATGCCATTATAATTTATCATTATAAAATGAGATCATTATAAAAAGTTTAAAATTTTCAGCATTTTCGTGGACGTTTCAGAAATTGTTACAGTAATGCAATTAGAGCTGTTCATCGCTCTTTACAATTTGCAACAAAAGGAAGAAAGCCTAAACATGATTATATAAAAAATGTAAGCCAGTACTTTATCTTCACTTTTTGATTTGTTACATTTTATTATTCTCTTACTAAAATTTTATTTATTAGATTTGGGCAAATAGAATTGAAGCTGGATGTCATGAACATGGTCTGAACTTGCAAGCTCTTAAAATAGGTCTAAGAAGATGTGAAATTCATCTTGATCATAAAAGTTTAGCTGAACTAGCTGTATGGGAACCACGTTCATTCAAATCTATTGTTAAAATTGCTTGTGCAAGAATTAAGCAAGATGGAATAAATATTATTAAAAATTTGGAAAAACCTTCTGGTGTTATAACAAGAGGAATGATTAAATAAATTTGAAAATATAAACTTGTATATAAAAATAATTTATAAATAAGTTAAACTTTTTATAACTGTAATGAGTCTTTATTTCATTTTTTGTTGTATATTTTTACAGAGTTAGAAAATAAACTGTAATATCATTAACAGAGTTTTATTCTTTCAAAGCTTAACATTTTTCATGGATAAAAATATTTTTAAGAAAATAATACATAAACAAGAGTGATGAATTTTTTCTCTGAAATTTTTTTCTTAAAATACAATGCAATAAATTTTTTGTACAAATTATAGTACAAGGATGCAATCAATTATTTAGTAATGGAATTTCACTGCTTTGCATTAACAATTTTGACAAAATCAGGCTTCAAAGAAGCACCTCCAACAAGAAAGCCATCAATATCCTTTTCTTTAGCTAAATCCTTAGCATTATCTGCTGTTACTGAACCTCCATACTGAATTCTAATTGATTCTGCAACTGCTGGACTAATATTCTTTGCAAACCATGCACGAAGTTTATCATGAACTTCTTGAGCTTGTTGAGGTGTAGCAGTTTTACCAGTTCCAATAGCCCAGACTGGTTCATATGCAACAACAACATTATCCCAACATTTTATTTTATCAGCAATGGCTTTTGTTTGTCTGTATACAACTTCTTCTGTTTTTCCAGCCTCACGTTCTTCCAATTTCTCTCCAATGCAAGCAATCACCTGTACAAAATTAATATTTTCCTTACTTTAAGAATTTATTTTATATTATTATTTACAAATTATATAGGTTACAACATACTTTTAAACCAACTTCTAAAGCATGAGCTACTTTGTCAGCAACTAATTCATCTGTCTCTCCGAAAACGTTTCTTCTTTCTGAGTGACCAAGAATTACCCATGGAATCCCATTGTCGACTAGCATAGCAGGACTTATTTCTCCAGTGAAAGCACCTTTTGGTACTTTGTAGCAATTTTGAGCTGAGATGCTTATGTTACCAGGTAAGATGCCTTTGGTGTATGATAAATAGATTGAAGGAACTCCAACAACAACCTCTGAAATGGATTATTTATAAATTTTTTGTTTTTCTAACAATAATAAATCTTATAATAATTTGCAACTTGTAGAACATTGATTTTTGCAAAGTACATCAAATCAATTTTTACTAAAAGAAGGACAATCATAAACTTTTTTAGATTGTAGTAGCTCTGTACACTGTATTGGTATAAGCTGTGTAAAATATGAAAAATTATGTTAGATATTTGACTTTTATAATAAGAATACATTGATGACTCAATATAGTTTTGAAAATCTTTTAGCACAAATTATAGCAAGTATCTATTTTTATTAGGAATTAAGAAGTATTAAAAACAAAATTGGAATTGCCCCAGTTTAGTTGACGATTTATTGTTATGTAGTAATTTGTAAAATGATTATTAATTTTCAAAAATTAGTGTATGTGTCCTATTATTAGTAAATTGAATTGTAACTAAAACAATGCGGTCTAAAAACGTAAAAATGAGGGGTCAGTGCGAACATTTTAAAAAGGGTTGCAATTGAGTGATGTAAATAGATTGTACATACCAACATCTGGGTCAAGAGGACCGGCTTTCAAGAAATTGACGATTTCATCAATTTCCTTTTTGGTGCCATTCATTTTCCAGTTACCACCGACAATAAATTTTCTCGGCATGTTTGCTGAATTTGATTGATACTTGATTGTTGACAAAAAAGCAACGCTGCGGAAGTGATCTACAAGCGAAAGCGAGGAAAAAACCGCGGTATTAGTATTGGATCAGAACTTGCCCTTGCGACCTTCACGCCGTCTCTAAGGTGAATCGAAATCTCAATTCGCGACCCATCCCCAGATCGTTCCCAGACCCCCCACTTCGTTGCAGTTTCGCGCCTGCTCTCTGAATCACGTGCAGTTTTAAATGTATTGGAAAAAGGCAAAAATTCTTATACATTATTTATGCATGTAACAAAATTGATCTTCTTATTACATAACACAGTATGTACAGTTTTTCGGAGAGTTGGATTGAAAGTGAACATTTGAAACTTAAATGCAAGTTGAAAATAATGTAACTTTAAGTATATCTAAAATTTTTAAAACAAGCACGAGTTGATTTTTTTAGATTTACTACATTTCAGTTGTAATGGCTGCTAAAAATTCTTTGAAACATTTTAATAATCTAGTAAATACATTGTCCGTGATCCAAGTCACGTAGGTATTATCAATCTTTTTTATTTTTTTTTTTTTAAGTTGAGATTGCATGGCCTTTTGAATAATAAATCTTAGGCCATGACCTAGTGATAATCACAATCTTTAATTAAAAGTGCATAACAATTAAATCAACAACAAAAGATTAAATATTTTAATAATACATTTTAAAAATATAAAGTCCAATTTTTAATATTAAATAAATAAAGCCAATAATTTTTAAAGTTTGAAAGTAAAAAAATGAAACCTAAACGTTATAATTTACATTTCTTATATTTAATGCATTTACAATCTTTGTAAGTGTATATGACTATAGTAGTAGACAAAAGACACTGCGTTTACTGGTTCCTATTCCTCCAATAAAATACAAAAAGTTCCGAGAAATTGTTCTAGAATTGCAAGTATACATTTTTCAAATAAATTGATAGTCAGAATTATATATTTTTAATTAAACGAAATTTTACTTTTGAAATACAATAATTTAACGGGAGCTTAAAACAAATTTTTTGCTTTTATAATTCAATATTCGAAATATTAAAATTATATTTATTAATTCTGCCGAATGCATCAATTTGTATAGACATTCTAATCTATATGGTAGCTTTAAACAATTATCAAAATTTGTTTTATTTATTAATGCATTAAATTATTGTTAAACTTTTTTAGATTAATATTTTATGAATAAAAAGTTAAATATGTCTATAATGTACTATAAATATTTAAATGTTTAAAAACTTATTCTTTGATTGTTTTAAATGTTTGTTAAAATAATTTGCTAAAATTGTTGAGATAAGGTGGACTTCGAGTTTATGCACTGCACTCGTACAGTTCGGAGCAGTGTGGCGCAGTGATCGCCGTAAGGCCGCAACAACCGCTGTAACAACAGCAGCCCGCGCGCGCATCAATAGAAAGAAATTAATAGTCCTTTTAAAAGTGAAGTGCTTGTTTTTCATTATTCAAACCACTCCACCAAGGTCCTGAACCCCAAGAAAAATATATTTGTTTATATTTGTTAAAAAGGAAAGTGAATTTATTAAACATGAATCAGGTTAAGTATGGTTGTTTTGTATTGTAAATATTATGATTGAAATAAAAAATAAAGTATAAACTTAAAGGATGTTTTGCAAGGTATTTAAAAAAATAACAAATAACTTTATCTAATACTATCATTTATTTAATTGATATTTAATTTAGGTCACATCTACAACAGTAACAGAAGAAGCAATAGAAGTAAATAAAACCTCTATACCTATTTTCAAAAATCCAAATTTTCAACAAAAGTTTCGACCTATTAGTAGTTCTGGGAAAAAGAGAATATGGAGATCTTTAAAGCAAGTTTTAGCACAAGAGCGTGCTTTACCTTGGCCTTTGGATGCTATTCATTGTAAGTTTGGCATTTAAAGAGATAAAAATTAATTTCTCACATATTTATTGCTATTATGTTTTACAATTTTAGATAGTTCTATAAATGCAGCACCTAGTTTTAAACCATCAAGAAGATATTCTGATATTTCAGGCTTACCAGTATGTAAAAAAGTTAATATGTTAGATATCAATAGCTGTTTTGTACAAAACTTTAAAAAATTGTTTTACTTAACATTTTATAATGACAGACATAACAATTTTTCAGGCGCATTATACAGATCCACACACTAAATTATACTATGCAAATGCAAATGAATTTGTGACAGTACGAAGTTTACCAATGGATATAACTGCTGGTTATTTAGCACTTCGTGGTGCATCAAGCATCGTTGGATAACAAAATTGTTATAATATTTATAAGTCACTCATTATATATTATTTTAACATTCATCATTATAATCACTCAGTATGCATCTACATTTAAGTTTAAAATTGCATCTTTTTGGAAAATAGAAAAGATGTGCATGTACATAAAAGGTTGAAGTATGACAAATAAATAAAGAAAGGCAAAATTCATTTTACACATTTAATCAATCATCATTAAAAAAGCTTCTCCTTCATCATATAACTTAGTTTATAAACTAAAAGCTAAAGGGAATTACAAGGGTATGAGGGATGGACCTTCGCAGAGTTTGTTAGTGTCAGCTTGCCACCGAGATTTGTTTTTGTTGGTGAGTTTACCAACATGTTACTTTTCAGAGCTTGCTCACTGATGCCAACTAGGCTTTCACACAATTGCAAAAATTATTTGCAATTGAAAATTCAAACAATATGGCCTAATATTTATTGACGGTCTTGCATTGCAACAATTTCTCGTAGGTCTCAACTTGTTTTGATGGGATTTAACTTTTTTTATAGTGTTTAAAGTCTTCATTCCAAGTCTGGTATCTCTTCATCATCACTATCTATTTCAAGAGGAGTATCACCCATATCCAAGTCATCAAAGTTTGGTTTATCACCACCAGCTCCTCCGAGACCACCCATTTGACGCATCATCTGTAAAAATATTAATTTAACAAATAAAAATACAATTTTCAAAATTTTCATTTATGTGTAAATAAGATAAATAAGATACCTCTTCTAAACTATTTGGATTCATATTTCCACCACCACCCTCCTCATCACTTTCATCTTCATCTTGCCACTTGTTGAAGTCACTCTTTAGCCAATGGAATTTTTTGTTTTCTTTAGTGAGTCGTGGCCAAAAAGGTCCGCTCTCCTTCTTGCTTAATACCAGTTCAAAGTTTCTACCCTTTGGAGTCTGTACTGTTTTGTCTGCATCAATCTCTTTGTACAAGTTTATGGTGACTTCGTGCATCTTCTTTTCTGTACCACCAACACCTTTGAAATACACTTTGTCAGATTCAATCTTGATGGTAGGATCTTTGCAGTCTTCAAGACAAATTGTCACGTACAGGATGTTGCTCCTTTGAGCCCACATCACTGGTGGGGGTGTAACTCTGTAAATTATTTTAAATTCATTTTAATAACTATTTTTTAACAAGAAATTAATTTCAACTAACAAAGATGAATTAAAATTCATTTAACAACATTTTAAATATTAAGCTATGAAATATATTAAGAGGAAAGACTACAGTAAAACAATAAGTATTGATAAAACTTGAACGAAATAACACCTACACATCACTATCAGCCATTCTGGAATATTTTAATTAATTAACTAAAAGTTGGTTTGAAAATTGCTCAGTGAAGTAATGTAGAATCAAACAAAGAAAAGCAAAGAGAACTCGGAAAATCGCCAGTCACCGTACGGAGCTTCGTACAAAAAAAGTAACCGAACACGAGGAGTCTAAGCGGATGCCAGTACTTTGCATACAAGAGTGAGAGAGAAGAATAAAGTCGCTGTAATATCAATTAGGTGCGTGGAGAATATACAGCAATAGTAAAACCGCGCGCTCTCGGAAAAAATTGCACTCGCGACTTCTGGACTAATCGATGCCAGCCGTGTAAGCGTCCTCTCAGAGGAAATCGGATCCAAGAAGATCGCATTACGCTCATGCGGCCGCAGAGAAGATTTAGAAACGTCGCCCCCTTGGACTCTGTAAGCTCGAGAGAGATGGCGAATGCGGGCACAGAGAAATTACTCGTGCACGTGCGGTCTATTTTTCAAGAAAAAAAAAGCTCCGTGTGGTCGACTTGGCTACGAAACGAAAGCGCGCGACGCGGCGACGAGGAGCTGTCGCAAGCGCTCATCTCCTCGGGCTTGGAAATTTCGAGAATCAATAAAATTCATGTATCGCCATCAACATGGCGTGCGAGCCGACCCTTTTCCAAACGAAGAGCTTAGAGCGCGCGAGTGGTCGACTTGCTCGGCGATTTGGCAAGCTCCTAAGCGAGGATTCGCGAGCCAACCGCGACGAAGAGGTGCTCGAGGTCTCGAACTATCGGTTGGCGAATAGTTTTGTTGAATTTGATGGATACTTACTGGCCTTCTTGGGTCATTTTGCGGCAACTGATCCGGTTTTACGCGTGAAGGAAATAAACAGCCTCGCAGAGGCGCACAACACTACACCCAGAAGTTCCGCGAGTCGCGCACTCTTGCGGCCCACCTCGATAACAGTCTAACAGATTACGGCCACCGAGCTGGTTCTGCTTCTAGCGTACTGGCGCTCGCGCTGTGGCGCTGACCGCTGCGGCAATACTCGCGGCTCAGGGAGCGCACTGACCGATAGGCGCTGTTATGGATCTAGCGTTCTATTGAGTGTAATACGCATTCGAGCCTGAGCAGAGCCGCAATTAACGTGTGTAGGATAGCCGCTAAAACCGAGGAAATAAGAGACCTGCACGAGGCTTGCGATACGGGAGATCGCGAGTGTTTTGTTTTTCGCGAACCGCGTTCTCGAAGATTCTGAATTTTTTTTTTACTTTGTAGCTAACTTAACGTACCTATGTTATATAATATATATATATTTATAAGTCACTCATTATATATTATTTTAAGCACGTGTGATAATCAGGGTAAATTATTTACAGCACTTGAGATAATTTTAAGGCCGCAATTTTATACTTATATCAGAATCAATTAGAGTAGATTAACTGCAATGCGGTTGATAAGATTGTTTATTGTATAATAATTGTACTGAATTCAAAGTTATTCTACTACAAATTTTCATGTTACAGTAAGTTAGCTAGTTATAAAGTAGACAGTAAACTGCGCGCGCAAGTAGACTTGGTCTAGAATTCCATTATGCGGATTGGTAAGGATTAATACGCGTGAGATCTTCTGGCGGTCGGTAACAAGTGGCGCACTAAGTCTGGTTCAAAGATAATGCTGTTTTTTAAAAAATGAGCTAATTTCTGAATTGCCGCTAACGAAAATTTTTTATTAAATTTCAATTTATTTTACACATGAAAATTCTCTACCCCTTAATAATTGTTTTACTATTGTTAAATTCATTTAAAATTATAAATGACGATATATAATAACGTATGGCTGATGACAAATATCTATGCCTATCGCTTATAGTTTTTAATAGCTATCGTATAGTTTTACATAATACCGAGTAGGCGAAAGTCGTGGCTATTCGTCAACCATCGATCGATTGTCAACAATGCAAATTCACCTTATCTTCTATTTTTTAAAAACTGCTGAATTTTGCATGTGAGGTCGATCAAGTGCCTGTTTTAAGAAATTGTCTTTTAAACGAGTTCTTTCGAATTTTGTCTTCAGAAGTATGTATAGGATGTTAATCCTGTCGTTGCCGATTCTTATACTGCAGCAGCTGAAAAGGATAAGTATTTTTTTGTTTGAATTCGTTAAGAAAACTGTTTTAAGCTTAAATTCAATTTCTTTTTCATCCACCGAGTCATCTATAATTTTATATAAAGATTGAATAATAGTAAAAAGAACAATTGCATCAAGGAGCAGAGAATTTTTACTTGTAAAATTTTTTAGACAAATCAAATTTTGGTAAAAACAATTTTTTTATAATAAAAAACAGAAAATTTCGTCTTGGCAGCACCAAATCGGACATAATTAAGCTGAGCAATATGGTTTTTTTTTAAAAAACAGAATTTTTTAAACATATCGCGCGTTTACCACAAGACCTCACGCGCTCGGCTACCGATCATGGGGGATTCTATAGACCGTACCATCGGGTCTGCTCGCGCGCGCCGTTGACGCTCGACTGGGAGGTCTAGACCAGGGGGCTTCTACAGCCCAGGTGGCGTGGAAATCTTTAATTTGCTTATTTCAAAATTGCTCCCACGCATTTAATGAAAAGTACCAAGTTTTTTTATTTAACATGAGTTTTTGATCGACATTTATTTATCTATTTATTTATTTATTTTCAACAGGCATAAAAGAACACATGCAAAATTTTTATAAAATATCTAACGCAACATAAATGTGTAGCTATTATACATACTCAAACCGGTGATTAGCTTAGTTGTATAATATAACATGATCTGTTTTGTATTGATATTAGATGAACCAATACTCGAGCACTTCAAACATTTCAAGGCTTTAAAGCAGGTAAATTTCCGCAGATAAATAATACTTTTCACGGGAGAGAAAAAATCTCGCAAAGATTATTGGATTGCGCGTTCTTTTTACATCAGTACGTATATAAGAGGTGAATGATCCAGAGAATTGATTGTGAGAAATTAATTTATATTAATGAGTTTAGAAATTAAGGAAAATAATAATTGTAATACTGAATTTAACTTTAATAAACTAAATATGGTCAACTATTAGTGAAGTGGCTTAAAAAATTAACTCGTGAAATTTCCAAGGGAGTTGAGAAGACTTTTAAAAAGAGCTAGACAATTTCTTTAATATTTACCAAAATCATCGGCGGGCGTAAGTCCGCGTAGATTTTTAGGTGCAGATAGTCCATGTCCAATCGGAAGCCACGGCAGTACGGAGACCAGCTTTGTACAGCGCGGCTCGCACCAGGACACGTGCTTGAATCATATTTATGTACACCTTACAATTTTTAGACTGCGTAAAAAGTTAAATAATAAATGTGTTAAAAATTGCGATTATTAATAATTTAATGTCTATTGAAAGAATAGGTGCCTCGATTATTGTAAAATATATACCATTTTATTTTTCAGGGTGTCTAAAATTGAATAATAGATTCGCCAATAACTCAGCATTGGACGCTTCAACAATAAAATTACTAAATCCATTAATTACAGATTAAATTCATTGCAATAAATACTCGAGGAAGAAATGGAAATTTGTTATTGGCACTCACTTGAACTTTTTATTTTAACCATACTGTATGTTGCGCTGCATGTAAATTGTCCAAATATTTTTTATATTTTTTATTACAAGAATATAGATAATGATTGAATGACTCTAGTGATGATGACAATAATTAATTTCATAAATCGGACTCGAGTGGTAATACTATCAAGTTGTTTTTTAAACAATTTAACAATGTTTCGGCTCGTACCGACTTTAAAATCAAAGCCCTTTTCAGATTTTAAAACGACTGCAAATGCTTCGTTCAGAGGTTGAACCGGGTTTCAACCCGGTATGTTGCCGATCACGGTTCACCGTCAATACCGCGTTTTAAAACCTGACGGTTCTACCGTACGGTTCACCGTCAATACCGCGTTTTAAAACCTGAAGAGGGCTTTGATTTTAAAGTCTGTACGAGCCGAAACGTTGTTAAATTTTTTAAATTAATAAACAACTTGATAGTATTGACATTCGAGTCTGATTTATGAAAAAGAATATAGATATTTTATATATATGTATAATATCTAATAAAAAATCTGTCCGATATTAGGCAAAAACCTGTATCCAGCGTAAAAAGATTATTTCTATTGCGATATACAGTTTTTTTCAAAATACGATCGGCAACATATTTCTAATGGGTATTATTTTTATGCGGACAATAAAGACGCAACTCTTTCCCGTTAAAAGTTCTATAAGAAAAAACGTAAAAAAGAATTGATAAAAAACTAATAAAATCTTCCTTAATTTATCCCTAAAAATGTTAGCCCATTCGCGTAATTGATGTTGATTTTAAAATTGAAAAAAGGAGCACCTCGTCGGTGAAATTGCGCGGTAAACCGAAAACGTAGCGTTTCGATTCACAGCGGGGGAGCCCACAAAGAAAACGCGCGCGGCGATCACTTAAAACGGAAGCTCGTTTCCGCTTCGCAGCTTCGTGAGCGAGCGCCATAACAAAGAGAGAATCCTGTCTGCCCTTTTGTACTGGAATATACCGCGTACGTCGACATTTTATTGACGCGACAGAAACGCGACTCGCGGCGGCTTTACGTAAATGAAATTGTACGTGCCACCGTTTCCGTTACGCTGCGCCTCGGAATAATATTTATAACTTTACGCGGTTGATCCATTTTTTGAGGAATCCTTTTTCTTCCTGCAAGGCGCTTTCTTGAACTGTATTTATGTAACAGTCTAATTGCTAGGAAGTGCTAACAAGTCGAACTAAAGCAAATTTGAATTATAGGCTAATAAAATATTATGTATCTTACCAATGTAATTACAATGCATTATATACTGTTCGTAATAATTTGAAAGCTTAGACCATTGATAAACTTAAAAATAAGTTTGCATATTATATATGCGCAACTCGTAACAATCTACTCCCTTCGTTCCTTAACTATACAATTAGAGAAAAAACATCGGAAAAGTAAGATCGCGATCTGTCCAAAATCAGAAGCCCATTCCCGCAACCGCGTTTCCAAAGCCAACACCGGCAGCAGTCCCTTCCTCGGAATTCCAGCTGGTCGTGCGCAACTCCGGCTTGCCGATCGTCAGGCGCCCTCGCATCCGCCGCGCGGCGGTCGCGACCATCAGCCGGCGGCGTGCAGCTATTCAAATCCTCCCACGTGCCGGTGGCGCATTGTGTGATGGCTCGAGGCGAGGATGCGGCGACGTACAAGGAGCGACTGCACGCAGCGCCTATAAGGAGATGCCCGCAATCATCATCATCGTCGTCGTCGCGGAAAACCGGGGGCAGTCGAAACTCGGCGGGAGAGTATATAATGGCCCTCGCAAATCGGATTTACGTTCCTCCGCACTTTTATACGGGGGGGCCTTGATTGCATTGCGGTTGACGACTTCATTCGGATTTTTAACGGAACTCGGTTAAGCGGAACCCTCGCAGCCGCGGAGTTTTATGTCCGCGAGTTCGTAAAGTCGAAATGGACGATGTTGGACGTAACGTCTTCACTGCAGGCGCGAGGATTTACTGTTTCTCGGACGAGTGCAAGGAATTGCATGCTTATCTTGCGATCACAATGAAGCGCATCGATCGCAAGATATTACGTGTTGGGATGCATTAGTTCAAAATGAACGTTTCAAAGCACAAAGTTTTGTTTTGCAAACAAGCGCGTTGATATCAGAAGTATGCGAAACAGTGAAAAAGAGCTTTCGATCCCCCATCTTTCTAACGTAATACACGACGATGGCGTAAAAAATATCGAAAAGAAAAAAAATCAGTCGCCACCTACATCCCCGCAACGTCCTCGTCCTTCTGAAAAACGAGCTCGGGAAACCCGGCGTCGATCTCTCTGTTCTCTAGTCGCGTTTTTGCGGGCCCTGAGTAGTGCCGAGGAAGAGCGGCTGTGCAGCCTCTCTCTCTCTCTCTCTCTCTCTACGTATCCTTTCCTCGGCTCGCAGCAGGAGGAGGGGAGCGCACGCTTTCGAGATTGTAGGTCAGCCGCCGGGGAGTGGGGCCCCGGTTTTACCGTACAGCCTGGCTCTGCCTGCTGCCGGCGGACTTAGGCGAAGCTCTCGAGAGCTAACTGGACAAGCGGAGCTCGCGCCGCCAGTCTCTTTCTCCCTCGGCGCGAACGCGGCGGCAGCAGCGGTGTCTGCTAGTCTTTTCAGGGACCGCAACAGGTAGACATCGGCGACACACCTGTCGCTCTCGCTCAGAGAGAGTGCTTGTATTATCGCGCGACGGCGAATTTTGTGCAGTGCGACGGACCGCGGCAGTGCCCCCAAGAGGATGTGAATTGTGCTCGAGCGGCGGGCCGAGTCTGACGAAACTGCACTGGAGCCTCTTTCTCCCCCCCGAGCGACGACATGTCGACCAGCTCGATTTTCTACAAGGATAAGTTCTCGGTGAGTAGCGCCGGGTTTTCACCTTTATTCCAGTTTGTAAAAGCTGCCCGACCGGACCCCCCCAAGTGCACGCCGCGACAACAATCCTCCGCGCGAAACTCAAGCGCGTTCTTTCAATCGAGCGGCGCGATCCGTTCGTTGTACACCTAAGCGATATCGCTAATTGCATTGATTAGAAATCGAGCGAGTGCGTTTTGTTGTTCCTCGAATTGCGCTCCACTCGCCGGAAGTTGCATGTATATTAAGCAGCTGAAAATTCTCTTCTGCGCCGAACGTGAGAACGCGCAAAGGCCGAGCCGCGGCTCCCGGCGATGAATTTTTGGTTACGCCTCGGTGGAACTTCCTGTCCCTTGAAGCACCTCTTTGCAGCGACTGCTGTTCTTCCTTTATTAACTTGACCTTTTAAGGATTTAGTTTTTTATGTACATTTCGTATAAGCAGATTGGAGTCGAGTTTCTGACGTCTAATTACCTGCAAAGTATAGCTGAAAAGAAATATAACAGCTAATTCTTAGAGATTGGAAAAGATACCGGATAGTTGTAAATCTTTTCGTCGCTGTAAATCTTGGAGTACTCGAATTGAAAAGAGTAGATTCATTCACCTGGATATCCTCTGATTATGGCTGGACGATATGATTTATCACTGAACTACGTTTATACTTCTACATACCTCGACGCACGAGCTATATGACATATTTATGTTCTGCCGTGGCGGAAACTGTAGCACACCGCTGTAACGCAGCTGAATTGATTCTGGAAGAGCTTGAATAATTGTTATGTGCATTGGGCGCAAATTGATAATCGTCAATAATGATTGAAAGCAAATAGTGCTCAAACGCCGAATTCTAAATGGACTTTAATGAAATTGTACCGCGGCTTAAATTGACCTGCGTTATAATCGATAAACGATTCCGATCTCGACTTTCTCTTTTTACATAATTTTCGGATAAACGGATTAGGTTTGCATTCGATTAAAGATTTGAAAAGCTGGTCTATTATATGAGCAGAGTCGAAATACATTGTGTCCCGCGCCGTACAACTCTCGCGAACACTTTCTTCTGGCATGAATGACGGAAGTCGAGGCTCGATCCTGTCACCTGCGAGCGAATATTGTGTCGTACTCTCCTTCCCGAAAATCGTTTCTTCTCGCCTACCGGTAACAGTTGCAACATGTGTACGCGAGTCAGCGCATTACCCTCGAACCGTTAAATTTTACCGTAACCGAGGCTCTATAAAATTGCTGCAGTTATATAATTTGTTTTGATTGCTCGCGCTCTTAAGATTCATAAACCAAACAAGTATAGACACAAAAGGAAACGAGCAACCAGGCAGATCCAGACTTAATTTATCGGCGCCGAAGATGCGCTGGCTAATTCTCTTCTTTGCTTTCCAACGCAATTCTAGAAACGAAAAATGTACGGATAAAAACTTGTAATTACAGCGCGCGCGATAGTATATACATACAAGTTACCCAACGAACTAAAATTGGCCCTCGAAAAAACGTCGAAGCGCAGCATAAAAAAAAAAAAAAGCAAGCCGATCTCTCACTCGGAGCTCGGTCTTCCTCGCTTCGTACACATCGATCGTCGTAGCCGTGCACTTCCTACAAGTTCTCGGCACGTCGTGTCTGACCTAGCCGGTCCGTGACTACTCCCGCGGCCGAAAAAAATCCCCGCGGCTGCAGCCTCTCGCACGTAATAATCGCGGCGACACGGAGAGGAGGATTTCACCTTCTCCCCCCTCGCGAGATGCACTTTCTAAAGCGCGCGATTTTTCCCCCGTCATATTAGCCACCGAGCGCGAGAAAGCACACACCGTCTTTGTTTATGCGCTCTCGCACAGCATCCGGGCGTGCAGCGCTACGCCTAGAGGATCGCGGGTACCGGGAAATCGATTTGCGAGTTGGCGCGCCGCTGCACCGCTGGACACACGCGCATTTCATTAGCGGATCCTTTCGCTTGTTTAGATTGAATTCGTTGAATGCGACGTTCGAGCCGTTTGTTGGAAAGCTTGGGTTTTCTAATGTCACGCGGTCGAATGCTTCTTCGCGGCGAAAGAAAACGCCGGCATCGCGTAGAAAGTTTATTCAAAAATCAGTTTTTGCTTTAAATACCGAGAGAGAGGTGCGAAATGGATGATAATTTTTTGCCCCGCGTTTTGCATGTCGAAGGCAGATCGGACTTTGCTCGAAGATAATTGGTCGGTCAAAAAATGTTTGTTTTTAGAGTACAATCAGCTGTTTCTTGCTCTTATTTATGGTAAAGTGTATATCGAAAGGCGATATAATAGTTGGCACACTTGAACAGCTAAAAAACCTTGTAGGTGACTTTCATAACAGTGCTCGAAAGAACTGTTCTCTTATAATGCATAAAATTGCACAGTCATTTTAAGTAAATATTTTAATCCACAGATGCTTATCTAAGTGTCACATTGTACAAACTTTTATTGCCGCGTAACTGCACCTTATCAATAATTCCGACAATTTATCGCTAGTTTCCCCCCCGAGTATATTAATAACTAATAAGAAAGTGGTTGTAGCCGGAAAAATTTATACCGTATCAAAATGATCGTTTTGCAAAAACAGTTAGTCTTCTGCAGAAATGGAAATTCGTCGTTTATAACGATAAAACCCAGGAGGTGCTCGGATCATTGAGTCTCGAGCTGATTAAAACCAGTGCTGTTGCCATGCAGCGGCGTGTTTTACTTTCTTCGGCAACGGATTAGACACTGTATAAATATAAATATAAATGAGGCGACTAAATAAAGTGCATTTTGAAACTGGATGGTATAGCTCTTTCGCGCTTGACTAAACGTTGAGTCGAGTGAAACCAAGCTGGAAGATGTGCTCGCTGCGTTGCGAAGGTACAAAAGTTTACGTTACATTTGCTCTTCGATTAACTTTTATTTTGGTACCTCGCAATAAATTATCCCTGCGTTAAATTAGAAATTCGAACGCGGCAATTTATCTTCTCCTTCTCCTCGAGCCTCGACTTAATTCTGAAATACCTAAATCGCAAACACCTTGCGAACCGAGCCGCGGACGTGTGATAAATCGAAATTACTTATTTTTCCACCGCATGAAGCGACTTTGAAGCCGCTCGAAATCCGGACGTCCTGAGATACGTCGACAGCAGGCGTCGTCGTATTTTTATTCACGCCCCGAACGTGAATTTTAACGGTCATCGAGCGAGTTCTGTTACGAGTTGGCATCGTCGCGCGTATATATCTCTCTATCTTGCCTGCGGTTTCACAACTCCCGGTGAATTTCCAAGGGTCAATATCCCCCCGCGACGTTATATAAAATGCAGAGCAGCTCTCGGATTACTTCGTTTCGGGCGTAAAAAACTCGGTAAAAAGGCGAGTGGAAAGCACCGAGTGCATATCAGCTGTTCTTATCTATTCATCCCGAACGAGAAGGGACGGGGCTCGTTTTTTCGCGAAGACAAACGCTCTGTTATTGTGGCGCGAGTCTGAGCCGCGCGCGCAAAAGCGTTCTGTCGTTGCGCGCGGACAATCGTACAGAATGCAGGCGATCGTGGCCCGCTTCTTTTTCCTCCTTCCTATTGTCGGCCTTAGCCGCGCGGCTCGCTTTCTCGAGCTCTGCGTCGGCTAAGAATCCGAGTCATTTTTTTGAGCGCGCGAATTGTGTGCCGTGTGACTCACCTCTCGCAAGCGGGTCTGGGTCTTTCGGTGCGCGGCGGGGAAAAGCGAACGCGGAAAAATGAAGAAAAAACTCGATCGGCCAATTTTTAAACGAGTCTATTTTATTGTTTGCCTGCAAGGATTGCGCAATATGTATTATAATCATGGCATTCTTTTCCGAGTGCGGAGAATAATTTTTCTATGTCTTTTTTCTTTAGAGAGAGAGTTGCGCCAATCGGCGATAAACGACAATCACTTGTCTGTTTCAATCATTTACCTTTAGAAAAGGAAGATAAAACGGGTATCCCCTTTTACAAGAAAAGATATTATTCGGTCACGACACTTTTACTTGCAGTTTGAAAAGATGACATAATCGTTCACAGTCCCGGCGAAATGTCCTCTGAAAGGAAACTTTGAATAATTACCGCATTAAAAAAAAGGCCGATTTTGAATATTATAAATTCCGACTCATCTGGCCCGAAAAGAAAGTGTCAGCGCTCTTATTTGGCGAGAAGTTTAGAGAGTCGACGCTAATTTATTCCTCTTAATTGGTAAGCCACAGATGCAAATCTAGCCCCGAATTAAATCTAGCCCGTCCAATAAAAATGTCGCGACACCGCTCATTACCATACACGAGCTGCCTGCAGGCAATAATAGAAAATTTTCAGCCACGACGGGCTTTGTAATAACAGACGAGCAGGAAGCGTACAAGATATATCCGAGTCGTAAAAAAGAATTACGCGCTCACATTGTTCCTGAAGCGGCTTTTTATCGCGGCGGCCAATTAGCATACGCGCACTCGCGCGGTTCCTTTCGATTATCAGGCATAAATAAACATAAGCAGCCCTCCTCGTGCCGCAACAGCTCCGCGGCGCGGAAAATCGCCTCGACAAAATCTCGCGGCGGCCGCGGGGAAGAAAGAAGCCGATACGTAACGCCGCCAGCCGCGAGATAAGCCGCCCGGCTAATTAAAGCGTCGGCCTTGCCGCATCCGATTAATTATGAAAGCCATTTCACTTTTCGGCCTCTCCGCTCTCCTCTCACTCGGCCGCGCTTATCGCCCGGAGAATCGGGGAGGGGGCGTTATTTCGCTCCGCGCGTATAGTAAAAAGTGAGAGTGAAAATCGAAGGAGATCCGCAGGTGCTCCTTCTCTCTCTCTCTCTCTCTCTCTCCCGCGGCGAGTTTTTCGCGGGGGCAGCAGCAGCCGCGCGTCGTTTTATTTTGCCCGAGCCGCGAGGATATCGAGGTTACTCAACGCGCGCCGGGAGCGTCGAACCCGTTTTTCGAGGAGGCTTTTCGAAGCCGCTTTTGCACAATTATTTCTGCCCGCGCGCCTGCAGAAACGGGCTCTCAAGGTGAGGATCCCTTTACTTCGTAAGCGCGGATTCAAGGTCGAGCGCGCGTTTTTCGGGGATCGATCATTTTTCGCGGCTTTTTGGGAATTCGTGAAAGGCGGTTCGCGGTGGTAAGAATGGCTTGAATTTTGAACGACGTGCACGTCGAGAGTTGGACGTTCACTTTCGAAGGAGGACACTTTCGACTTCTGGGGCCGATGTTTATTGCCGAGTTTTGCGGTCGAATTAATATTTGCCAATCTATTTTGCATAACGTTTAACGGTCGTCGTCGTCGGGACAAAAATTATTGCGCAATTTCGGTTTATATTGGGCCGTTAATTATTGTTCGCTGAAACTATTATGTTTGAAATTTCTAATTTTAATTAAACTTTACGAGCGAACGAATGGAGTTGAAATTTTTAAAGATGCAATTGGCCGAAAGTGGACATTTTGAAATAATCCGTAGTAAAAAAAAGCGTAACATTTTTACGGGCCTTAAAAAAGCGCTAAACAACATTTCGAGCTAAATCGTTTTTTAAAAAATATTCGTAGCAGGTATACGTCTACTAATGGCGATAAATAATGGGCGTAGAAATATATGCCCGGGTGAAATTTTTATGGCAACCAATACGACTGTCGTACAGCTGATGTTCCAATGCGGAAATTATGCGTAATTTTTTACAATTAAATTTCATTTTTATTATACGTACGCTTAAAAATATTACTAATTTTATGTAATACGATTTGCGTTTAAGTAAAAGAAAGTCACTTTAGAATGTCTTTATTTTATGCAACGTTGCATCATAATTTATACCTTTATATACATAATTCTATAAATATAATGGAAAATAAGATTGTCGCCGACACGCAAGAGAAGAAAAGTATATTACACAAAACCATATTCTATTACGAAAAGGTTACGCTCGATACTTTAAACCTATACCCAAATAATTATTATTCCGGCTCGAAGAAATTTTCCGCAAAAAGTTCTAATGCGCTTCTCTCCAATTCGCATATCTGAAAAGTCTCCCTGCAGCGCGAGGCGTAATAAGCTTTATAAACAATAAATACACGTTAGCACTCTGCCATACACACGCAAGACATCGCTTCCAAGCTCCTTTTCACTTAATAAATACGTTAAATTTTATTACAGATCGTTTCCCGCCGCGCGGCGGGCTCTTAAATAATACCGCACTTTTCGCTTTCCGAGGAAAATCATTCTCACACTATCCGCTCGCGGACCCCGACGGGCAACGGCAACGCGTCTCTCGCGATTGCGCAAAACCGCGTTCGAGCAGCGCTCCCTGGACGTGGAAACTGCGCGGCGCGGAGGTGCAAGATATTTTCGCGAATAAAAACATACCCTTTCAGATGAAACTCGTACGTATATGCACGTACGCGCCGGCCACCGTTGCGCAACGCGCCGCACACACACATATATATTCGCCAAGTGCATGCATAAATATACGCGGCGGACTCGCGCGGAGCAATTGAATTCGCGCTCTCGAATTATCGCTCTCGGCTGCTCCCTGCATGTAAAACCAGGCTTAATAAGCATCCGCGCGCGACACGAAAAACTTGTCAATCGATTCTCATTCTCACGAAGCAGTCGTGCGCCTTCGGCGCTTTATTCCTAAAAGCCAGTTAGCGCGCGCAGCACTTCTCTCTCTCTATATGTCTTTACTTGTGTAACAACGAAACTTAATGCACGGAACTCACGTAAGAGCCAATGAACTCGACCGCGCCGCCGCGGGTACTTTGTTCGATTGACGCTTAAATCCCGCGTTTATGTATCCTTAAAGGAATTGTTGGCTTTTCATTTTCTTGATAAAAATAACTGGTTTTACGCGAGCAAAAATTTCTTGATCAAAAGGGTTGGCTTTGCTGCGCCGAAAGACCGACTATAATGGACTGAATTAAGAGTTTTATTAATTATTTGTTATTTCGGATATTAAGGCTTTCGGCTGAATAACCATTTATGGTTTTTATGTGTCGTACAATCGTTGCTCAATCGGACGTAAAGTACAGTTAACTCCAATTTTATATTTCAGATTTATTGAGTGAAAAGAAGACAATATTATGCCGAATCGCTAACAAGACATCTTAATTGGACGTTTGAAGCTAAAATTTTTTTGGCGAATTTATTGTCGTCGATGCGCACTTTCCCGCAAATCAAACTAAAATAATTGTCGTTTCAATTCCAATATTTATTATTAACAATAACGGTATATAAGATTTGCAAAAAAAATCCAGCAAAAATACAAATCCCTGGAAAACAAGCAGCACGCTATAACAAACGCCGCGGAACGTCGCGCATTAGCACAATAACCTAACGGTGCTCTCTCAACTAACAGAGTTTCGCGTCGCGTTCATATACCATACCGGGACGGTCGCGGCGATTTCAGGGAAAACTCGATGGATTTTATATAAAGGCGATGCGTTACAAGGTCGCAGTTCGCGGCCTGGACGGTGCATCTGCCGGCTCTGTAATTGGTCAATGAAATTTCGCTTTTTATGATAATTCGCAATTACGGTATGTACGCGTAATTAGATCGCTCTGACACACTTTTTATTCGATCGAGCCCGCTGTTGTCTGCGGGATTTAAATTGCAAGAGATTACCATCTCTGCCATTGCGTATACACGAGTATATCTGTGCGTTTGTATGCGCCGCGCATTGAAATTATGCATTTGAAAACTTTACGATTCGAGAGTCGATGGTTTATTTTTAGAGTGTTGACTGTATGCAATTTAAAGAGACGCCGAGTACGAATAATTAATAATAATACACATAGTAAAGCAATATAACGCTTTTATAAATATCGCGGCATGAATGCATTTCGATGTTATTTTGCCATTACCTGTACAGGAACTTACAGCTCGTTACGTAAGTTAAAAGTGACGTGAGATTTTGTGCGTCTCTACCTTTAGACGTGCCTCGCCCATCTTGGTCGGGTGTTATCTGCTTGTGTAGCGCTTGTAGCAGATTCGCCTGACACTTGAATGAACCGCTTATTTCCAAGCTGTAATATTAAAAGCAGACGATAGGGAATTTATAATATGAATAAAATTTCTTTGATAGGGAAAAGAGAAGACGAACAAAAGTTGTCCAATAATCGTTAAAAAAATACGGGTTTCCTACTTAAATCTACCAGAATTAAACCGATGAAAATGCCGAGCAATTTCCGAAAGGTTCACACGTAAATCAGCTCGATCGAAAAAAAGAAAAAAACCCCGACAATTCGTGCGAAAGCCGCTAAACGAAGCGGCTCCTCCGCTTTGTTTACAGCGAAGCCTCGCGCCGGCGAGAACATCCGAGGAAAAAAACGCGTGGGCCGCCACCGCGGTGAAAAATGCTCCCGAACGAGGTCGGCCGCACGGAAAACTGGCTGCGCGCGCCGCCTCCTCTCCCGCGCGCTCAATTAAACCTAATTATGCCGCGCGCGCGCGCGGCACTAATAAACAAAAGGCCGCGGGACGAGATCGCGAACGCCTACGCGACGCGGCGCAGCTCCTCCGAAAAAAACACGGCTCGCGCGAGGAGAAACAAGGCTGCTGCTCTCGGGTTGCGCTCCCGATCCGCTAGGCGATGTATATGTACGTTGCGTTATCGATACTTACTCTCTCGACAGAGAGAGAGAGAGAGGGAGAGAGCCGCGGCCGCTTTTTGCGGAGCCTTTCGGAGCCGCTGTGCGTGAGCCCGCGAGAGGTTAGAACGGGGCTTGGTTGTACATGTGGGTTGCGAAGTGGCAGATTCGGTGCTTCGATTGTACGGACTTGTTGGGCCGGAGAGGAGAAAAAAGGAAAAGAGCCGCGGCTCTTGCTCGGGTCGCACCCACGTCGCCGTTGCGCCAAGCGGCTTTTTCTGCTGTCCTCGTGCAATATTCGTTCGGGGAGGGCTTTTCGCGGTACTTATTAGGATGATGGTTAAATTTAGATGAAGATCTTGCGACGATGGATTATTTAAATATTTGCGAGGAAGAAGCGCAAAAAACTTGTTTGTGTTTGTATATCTTTTCTCATCGGAGATCGAGACGATTACTTGAACAAAGCAATATAGAGTAGCAGAATTTTGACGTAGACAGATGAAGACGAACGATCATAACTGTGACCGTACAATGATGCGTATTATAAGATAATTCGTAATATTCGTGTTACAAATTCGCTTGAACCGGTAAATCACGCAAGCAAAAGTATCGGAAAATCGTGGAAAAATGCCTGTAAACTATCAATAATTCCGCGTAAAGAACCCCATCAATAACCCCGTCGATAAAAGGCAAAAATGCCTGTTTTCATTCCGTCAATCGATCAAAGCACGGGAGTCGGATTAATGAAACAAGCCGATCTACATCTAATCAGCCCGTCCCATCCTCCGCAGCCCGCAATATATATCGTTAACAGTATCGAGTGACTCGAGAAAAGAAAAAAAAAAACTCGCGCGGAGCTGGAACCCGTTTTTCTTTTCGCCGCTCTCTATCCGAGAGAGATACGCAGCGCGCGCGTCCGTTACTTCACTCGCGCACGTGACGCATGTACAAGCAGACAATGCCGCGCGGCTTCTAATGAGAAGGAAGGACCGGGAAAGAAAATCGTCGTCGTCGCTCGCTCGCTCTCGACATTGGCCCGCGTCGGACAATGGCTCATGAATAAAAGAAGAATATGGAACGAGATCATCTCCGCGCGCGGGGCCATAGGCGCAATTGTAATTTATTATGGGCCCGCTCGCATGCCGCACGCGGACTTTCGGTTATGACGATCATCGCGGCCCCCCCGAGAGGACCGTCGGCATTAAAAACGCGGCTAACAGGAAGTGTGCTGCCGCGCGGGTCGCCGCCCTTTTTCGGTCATGCGCGTCGGTGCCGCGGCTTCATGTTTTAAATCCCTTTAATTGCCGGCGGAGGATAAATGCGTACGTCTTCGTTTAAAGTTTTATATTGCGTGTAGCCTTGATTACTGGCTCGAGTCGTCGCTTAAAAAAATGTGCATTCAATCGAAACTGTGTCCAAATTTTGACAAATGAAGTGCTTCGGGGAAAAAGGTTAGTTTTACAAAGAAATGTTTTAAGTTGAAAGTTTTTCGTAGAATAATGTATAATTATTAGGCTTATTTAGAGTGCAACTAAATGTGCTTAAAAATTTCTGCTTGGTGAAAATTAGAAAGAGAGCTGCTCTTTATGTTACTCGGTGTTAAACTTTCCCGGAGCAGTGCATTGCATTATATTTTTCTCTAAAGAAACAAAACTAGAATAAAATTATCGATTTCAGTTTCATCTTAACTCCTATAAATTTGCCAATTTCCCTTTTTTGTAATTAGTCTTTTTAAAGATTCGACTTGCACAAGATTGGGATAATTACCCATTTTACATATTATTGACGACTTTTTATTGTGATGACCTGATTTTTTACTCAAATTGTTCTGTTTTTATCACAGTATAAAGTCGTTTCTCAGAAACAGCAGCTTTCGAGAAAGAATGATGCAAATGAATGATTAATTTTTAATGCTCGCGTTTTTTTGATTTTATTGGTTCATTGTAATAACTAACCTGGTCGGCATGTAATATTGCAATGTACGGTTTAGCATTTGTTTAACAAAAGCACTCATTACTTCAGATATATTGTTAAACTAAATTAGCCAAGTTAAATAAACAGTAATAAAAATCAGATAAACAATCAGATAATAAATTTAAGACTCTTGAGGTATATATTAAACGCACGCTCGTCGAATTGAAATTTCAATCGTAAGATTAACCTCTCGCATTATGTAATTTTAATTAAGCCAATTTAAAAACAATTTCGAACGAAATTCCCATTACCAAGCCGGCGACCAGGCACCGACCCCCGTCCAACGCGCGAACTGAAGAAAACCGCATTCCAATGCCCCGACACCGTTTCCGAAAAGCACATAATATCGACCTCGTGCAAGCTTCGCGCGTACAAGTACTCGCGCGCAGGTGGCCGTAAGCCAAATCCCGTGGGCATAAACCCACACCGTAACGAGACGAAAACGGCACCGCTCATAATTCACCATTAGCGGCGCGACGCGCGAATCCGCGCCGATTCCGCGCGCATAATCGGCTAACGACCGCGAGACGCGCGTTATTGGGTGTACGCGAGGGCAAACACGCGGCCCGCTCTGCCGCTATCTCCCCGGCGATCTTCGGCCTGTATCGGTGCGCGCGCGGATTTATTATATGCACGCTTAGCGGTGGAGGATAAATTTCGCCGATGCTTCTCACGAGAGTCGCGCCGAGAGAGATGTGCCCGGCGCGCGACGTTACGTCGATATGCTTCATTTCGTTCCGCGCGCATTGCGCAACACTCGACGATCGCCGAGAGCGAGCTGGCCTTTTTACCGAGACAATGGCCACACAGCACCCCCCCCCCCCCCCCCCGCGTGACCTGCGCACGGCTTTATTAATTGCCTTTTTCTCTTTGAACTTTCGACGACTCGTGTGTGTGGCTATTACGCTGCTCTTTTATATAATTGAGCGTACAGAGGCGGCTCTTCCTCTCTTTCGACCCATACTTCGCATTTCGATGCTTTCGTTACATAAACGCGGAGGGGAGGGGGATCGATTTTCGCTTTCGCACAAACTCGCGAGTTTTGTAATTTAGCACCGCGCGGAGGTGCGCGCAGCGTCGGGTTTACTGACTTATTTCTAATTCGCGCAATTCGTGGAAGTATCGTTTATCTTAGAATTTGCATAAAAGCGGCCGATTCGACCTTACGCAACTAATCGAATGATTAGTCATAAAGTTGGTTAATTCAAGATTCTTTCGCGGCGGATTAACCGTTATTGCCCCCTCCGACAAAAGCGATTCGGCAGAGATTTTCTGTATATACACTTGAGACTTTGATAGCTCGATCCGCGGATAGCTTTTGCGCGAGGTGATTGCAGACTTCACACGGATTCCAGCAGCGCGGCTTAGAAAGTCACCGAGTGTTTCTCTAAATTAATATTGAGTTTGAGAGACGTAGTTACGTCACGAAGTAATTTGCTCGAGCGGCCGCTTCAATTAACCGATCGAACTATATGGGGTGCTAAAGCGTATAATATATATGATTAATCATTGCCGCGATTTCCTTGTTGTACAAACAACATGTATTTTACACGAGAATAAAAATTGATTCATCAAGCGCGAATCGTAGCTCTGTTATAAATTGGCTCGCATTCCCCATTTCCAAAACTGCGTGTACCTTTACGAGCACTCGCCGTTTACGAAATGGCTGTAAAGGAAAGATTGCACGAATCGAAATAACAACGCGCGCGAGCGCGCCCGAATTATTAGATTTCAAAATATTTCCCAAGTGATCCGAAGGAATTCAGCTCCGCCCCCAAATCTTTTATTCGCTCCGCAAACGATCCTCGACGAGCGAGAGATATCTCGAAAGTGCAGGCGGGAGGAAAACGACGCTAATATAACCTTCGGCTTCCGTGCCCTTTGCGCGCGAGAAGCCGGCCGCGAGGAGAGCCCTCGGGGGTGAAAGTCCCGCATCTCATTACGGAGGTTACCCATTATTTACCGCGGGTATACTCGGCTGTTGCACGTTGGATCTCGATTCCTAATGGCCGGGCGCGATTGTCGATTGTGCGGCTGCACGCCGAGTGTAGGTCATTGGTTCTAGGTGATGTTTTCCCGCACTTCGCCTCGCGAGACGTGCGGCACGCTTTCAATTAATGGCACTTAGCGAGCCGCCCGAACAACGGGGGAATTCTGTGTTTGCTTTGGTTTCTTTCTTTTGCCGCGGGAATGTAGAGAGGAGTATTGTTTACGCGCTTAATTCGCGCGGCTGAAATCTCGATTGGAGCGCGAGTTTACGGCGGAACGTTTAAAATTAGATTGGATATCGGTGGAGTTGTGCTGACTAATCTTTACATACTGATAGGCACACCTCAAATAACAATCGAGACTGTACTGCAGGGAATGTTGATTTTTCGGGGAAAGACGGGAAATTTTCGGGAAAGTGTTGTACAGTACGAGATATCAGGAAGCCCTATAACGAATTACGTATCATTTTTTAATACCGGTTTATCACATTGTAATTACAGGGATTTGTTCAGATCGGAATACTCGTTAGAGAATGAAATTTTAAAACAAATGAAATTTTGCATTGTTACATTCTTCGGTTTAGTAAATCATTTATGAAACTTTTATTATTTCAAGTATTATTTTTATTTATATGTTAATTTTGCAAATATTATTTATGTCGAATCAATCTGTTTTCAAAGTAAGCATTCGATAAATGTTCTCAAACCGCGCTTCAGTTAATAATTATAAATCTCTAATAAATTATATTGCAATCCATTAAATCAAGTTCACCGAAGAAAGTAACTTTCTAGTTCTTTGTTTTATTGCAGCTTTATAAAAATGGCAATAAACGACTTGTTTATTAATTCTTCTTGTTACCGTCAACGAAAAGTTCTTAACACTAATTATGCATCCAGCTTCCTTTCTTAAGCCTACAAAATTTTTTGATCCAAGAGCCCAACAAAACCGTTGAAAGCGGTTTCCGCTGCTTTTGAAAACTTTTGAAACTTATGCTAAAAACTCGAATCGCGCACTAAGAAAGAGCAATAAAACCATCGGCGCCAAAGTAAGAATTAGTACCTGAAACGAACGACTTTGCGGCCAAATCACATTTCTTCTTTGCGTCTCGATTGAAAAAAAGAATCGCTGCAGCCCTGCAGGCTGATCTAACCGTCGAGGTCAGAACAATTTGCGGGAGCCTTTTAAACAGCTGCGCTCGAGTCACGAATGACAAGGCCGGACCGGAAATAGCTCGCCTCCGGAACAGTTACGCTCGCCGATATACGCAGCGATCTCGCATTGGTCGCCGTCGCGGTTCCGCGCGCATTATGCGCGCCGATGAACTTTCTATATGACGAATTTTTAACCGCCGCGTTTGTTTTCCTGCTTTCCTCGCCGAGCCGCCACCCGCGAGCCTGTCCGTTTTTCTTCGCCGCGGCTTCGTGATTTACTCCTGAAATCGAATCGGTCCTTTCCTATCGGGGCAATTATAACTTTTGGCGGGTGAAATGGAGTTATTTATGTTTTTAATTTACGCGCAGTAATTAATACGTTACATGAGTATCAGAGCTAATAAAGTTTAATGCGGTATAGTACACGCTGGGCGAGTGAAACAGAACGTTTAGACTTTTAACGCTCTGCGAGGAAATGGAAACTGGTTTTTCGAACGTGTTTATTATACTTTTACTTTTGTGTTTTTTTGTTAAAAAGTTTTTTACTTCCTTTATTGTGATACCCCAACAATGAGAACTCATTTCGAACAAGAAATGCGTTTTTTTCGATTACTTAATTGCGCTCGATCGATGTTGCCAAACCGACTTGTGCTAGAATTTTGTATTGAAAGCAAACAATTATTATTTGAATAACAAGTGCATCGCGAGAGCTCCTGTACGCTTCAATTTGAAAACAATGTGAGTAATTACTATCCACTTTACCAATATTTCAACATCGACAGTTTTCTACGGGACAAATGAGTACAGCTGGACGCGAACGTACATCAGCCGATACAAGTACAAATGCCGGTAGTCCCGACGACAGATCGTAAACACGATACTATGCGGCATTTTTACTCCTCGGTCTGCACTGAGGACTTTGATTTCCATCTCATCGATCTCATCTTTCAATCGCGATTTAGCGTTAATCGCACTCGCGAGAGTTTAGGGCATGACTACATGCATTATGGCCTCCGTAAGAGATACATCTGAATATCGCGTGCAAGGCATGCAACTGGAACAGCTGTTTCAAGGCTACTTGCACCACCTTATATTTTTCTCTCGAATCTATATACCGTTTAGGCTACAGCTATTTATCGCAAAAGCTTATCTTGCAAGCGTTTCGACTGTAGATGTATTTTCTATGCTTTACCAACGATTCAAATAAATTTGCCCCAAAATAATTTTAATCGCTTTTGCATGTAATTTCGATGGAAAATCAAGTGATCTCGATTTCAGAAGTTTTATGCAAATAAAACTTATTGAAACATCTTAAAAACCAGATACTGATCCATTGCCACTTTCTCAAACTTCATTTTTTGTTTCATTGCATAACTATTTATACGCCGAATAAACAAATTATTAATTTTTACTTCTAACTTTACGAAAATGGAAAGTATATTATTATTATAATATTAGTAATAAATGAAATATAAAAATATTGTTATGGTAGAATTAAAATTTTAAAAAAATCATAAAAGAAGTTTAATCTCTTACATTCTTCAAATTGGTTACAAATGATTTTTCCAAAACAACAAACTCGAATCAATCGTTTAAAAAAGCTGTTTCTAATACATATATGTATATGTTCAAAGTTTCATGATGATTGATTGATTTTTAGTTCTATTATTGTTTATCAACTAAGCCGTTTTTTCCATGAACTGGTTTAAACTGACTCCAAATATTAGTAAGAGTGCGTTCACAGTGGCAAGAAACCTCTTAATTAAAATGTTGACAGAATAAAATAAAATAATCACTGATAAAAATTTCGTGAAATTATATTAATTATTTTTAAATAATTTCGTTAATAATAAATGATAGGTGAGAGGTATTTTCAATGTTTCAAAAAAGGGAATACATGTAGAAAGTTTTTTCAAAGGCATTTAATTAAAAGTAAAATTATTATTATGTTTTAACGTTATATAATCGTATATAAAAAAACCTATTAAAATCTAAAATTTAAAAAAAAAACTTTTGGCCATAAAACGGGAAGAAAACCAACTAAATAGAAAAAATGTTGTTGGACTTGGAAACGTCCTCAAAAAATAAATATATTAACTTGGCCCGATCAAAATTGATTATTGCTTTCTTGTGAAATCCTAAGTACATACCATCATACACACATACATCGTAAATGTTTTAAGTAATTTTTATTTCAATGATCCTTTCCCGGTTCAAAGTTCTTCGATAATAAGAAAACAAAATTGTATGAGTTTATATTTATGGTATTCTAATGTAATTAAAAGACTCTGCAAAATATTATAAGTAGCAATTAATGATTACAATGATATGCTATCATTAAAATTTTCCAAATTGTTTGCTTCATGCATTTCTCGTATATTCATAAAATAAGCTATAATGAACGAGAAGCCTTTCGAATTTTTCTTCAAGACCGGTTTTTCTCGAAGATTGATTCGTTTAGATTAAAAAATATCAAAGAAAACCACTCCCCACTTGAAAAAGCCATGAAAACGAGTTCAAAATTAGCTATACTTATCGACATATACCCGTACTATTTTTAGCCCTCGATTCTCAAGGTCCCACTACATTTCACGGTTTAAACAGGCAATAACTCAACTTCCTACTCTCCCGCCAAACTGGAGCGGGACACAAAAAACTCTCCTCCAGCAATTTGAACGCATCTTTAGAGGCTCGCCGGGCGCATAGCTCAGTTTTTGACTCAAGCACGTCCGAGCCGGGCTCGCAGTTGGGCCGCGCCCAACTGAGGTAATTGAGCGGGAACGGGATAGGGGAGGGGGGAAGGAGTAAGTACCCGGGCGCGATGCGCCGCCGCGTCGAGGCGTAACCGGGAATGTAGTTGTAAAGGAGTAACGAGTGGAATTCCGAAACAAGGTTAATGTCCTGCTCTTATTAAACGGGATGCGCCGACAATTGCAGCCGCGCTCTCGTTATTTACGCGGTGCGTTCTTTATCCACCAGGTAGCCAAGCCGCGGCCTCTGCCGTGTATATGCTGTTAGAACAATAAATTTTTGCCCTTTTTCTTCCCCGCGGCGCTCTTCTCTTCGGCTGTTGTTTAATTTTAGATTTATACCTTGCGCCGTTAATGCTGCACAGGATTGCTACCAGACCAGTGCGTGTATATATTCGAACGCTCGGAGATTTATGCTTATTTTTAGATCTGCTTTTCCGCCTCTAATGATCGATCGTTGCGATATGCCAGAGCGCGAAGGAAAGGCCAAATTGTTTAATTACAATTAATGCTCCGCAATTTAGATGCTTATAATTGAAGATAATGATTTCACCGCCTTCGCTGCGGGAAAAGTAGAGTGTAAGATATATAGTCGGTTTTCTCTGAAAAACTCCATTTTCATTCTTTGAATGCCGTTACTTAGGATCGATTGCTAATTGCTTCCTCCTAGAGGAGGCTTTGTGATAGTAATTTTTGGAGTTGTTCTAAAAACCTGTTATAATTGTATTTTGATGTGTCAGGAATAAGATTAAATGGTTTTTGAAAAATGTCTGTATCGATGTATTGAGTTTGTGTGTGTGCGGGTCCAAAATTTTCTTTTTTTGTTCCGCTGATTCGTTATCGTGTTACAGTGAATTTTCGATTTTCGAAAAATTTTATTTAATTTTTTTTTTAATGATAGGATTGAGATAGGGGATACCCAGGCAAGATGGTCGTATAGCGGGCAAAACGGACACCCCCTATTATTTCTGATATCGCTGTTACCAAAGTTCTGAAATAAATCAAGTATATTATAT
>UCOL01001025.1:0-44535 GCA_900474335.1 Ormyrus nitidulus
AAGGCCCCTTTCCCCACCCCTTCTCTCGCTTTATCCCCATCGGTATAAACATGAGGGCTTTTACTGTTTGACGTTTTGTTATCTAATTGGTCGTTACTCGCTGGTGCGCGCGCTCCATTCCATTTGCCGCACGCATACATGCCTTATTCAATTGCGAGAGCGAGCCGCGCGCGGCGCAACAGCCACCCTTTCGCGCGATTCTGCCCATAAAGTCGGCCGAACCAGCCGCACCATTATAATTCTTTGACGCGCTCTGTCATTGCATTTACTGCCCCCGCCGCCGCCGCTGCCGCCGCCGCCGCCGCTCTTTTCTCTCACGCTCGATTCGGCTGGCGCGTGCGTATACGAATCACATCTCGCGCCGCGGCCAGCCCTCTGCACGCGAGCTACAATTTACTAATGCGAGTCTGCAAAATATTGCCGAGCTAGACCTTTCAGATTTCCTCCTTTCCGAATTCGCTGAATATTTATGCAGATGAGACACGTTTTTCCGCGTGTAAACCGTGTGCTTAATTATTTATCAATTCGCATTGACCAAAGCTTCAAAATTTCAGCTAGCGAGATGTGCTGATTATTCAATATAATTCAAGGCTCTGGCTTCAAATTAAACCCGAGCCAGTTAGCACAAAATCAACTAATACAGCAAACCTCCGGCTTTGAATAGTTTTAATGAATTCTCGAGAAATTCTATTTACAGTAGTCGAAAGCGAGGCTTATTTCGATCCTTTGTCCTCGGCGTGAAAAGCATTTTTTCTCGAAAAGGGTCAAAGGATCAGAGTCATCTAAGAGCAGCTAATGATGACGGGCTAAAAAAGGCAGAAAACATATAAGAGAGCTGCGTTTGTTGTTATCGCGCGAGAGGAGAGAGAGAGAGAGAGAGAGCCCCCCGTAAACTCCTGGCTCGGATTTCTTTCTCCTCTCGAAATATAAAAGCTCGAAAAGAAAGTGGCTGCAGGAGCTAAGAAATCCGGATGATTAATATCCAGCCGACAGTTCGTGAAGCGGGCGGCCAATAAACGGGATAAAAATGCTCGTGAAAAATAGCTTGCTCATTAGGGCCTACAGTCACATCTGCGAGCCCTTGTTGTCGTCCTCGACGCCGAGAGAGAAGAGTGCGGATTTATTAAAAGTCCGTCATGAGCCTCTCGCGCCATCATTTTAATATTCCGCCGGGAAAAATGTCGCACCGCGACAATAAGCCCCGGAAGAAAGACGGGCGGAGCACCTGCGCCCTGCACTCGCAGCGCGATAAATAAAAAATTATGCAAAATCAAGCGCTCCCGGCCGGATTCTACGGCAGCCTCGGCGCGCGGGGGGAGGACAAAACTTATGTACATATATAGAGAGCGCGAGTAATAATGTTGAATATCTCGTGATCGATGGGGAGTGATTGAGTCGTAATATTGCTGCCGGTATCGCGCTACCATCTGTCGCGAGCGAGAGCAGAAACGAGCGCGCGGTTCTGTTATTGTACCTCAGTAAACATCGAGCTATCGACTCGTTATACGGCGGGCACCACGCGCGCAAACTAATATAATAAGCTCCTTATGTTATATATTACACCTACCTTTTACCCCCCCCGAACTTACTTTCGCTTTTTCATCAGTACAAACAGTCGTTCGTCCGGCAGCCGCGGCTCTTGATCGAATTTTTCAAAATTATTGCTTTAAAACTATTCCTATTTCGAACTGATGAATATTCACTTTATATTAGTTCGATTGAATCAAGCTCGAGTTCTGCTAAATATTTAACTTTTAAACTTTTCAAATTACCGCAATCGCAAATTTATATAACTGTTTTAGTTTGATCCTGCAGGTTAATTATGCGTCAATGATATTAAACATCATTTATTATTATACATTTATTCTTCTCAATTTTTTTTCTAATCAAACCAAAAACTGTCGACATTATTAGATTCAGCAGCTGTTTCACCCTTCAATTGTCTGTATTTGCAGGCCAAGTGGAGATTAGAATTACCTAGCTATATACCTAATATGCTGAACGGTTAGTTCTGCACCTTGACATCCGACAAACCCATATCGTTGAAGGGTATACACATATACCATCGATTAACATTTAATCGATTGCTCTCTAAACTTGGAATTATTTATATTAATTATTACAAATTGATAGAAAGAAGTAAATTAAAGTAAAGAATTAACAAGTAGAATAATTTTTCAACAAAGATTCGTTTTTTATTACTCACTGAAATAATGCTCAAATTGAAAACAGATGCTTGTTCGGTGCTATTTATAGAAAATATTAGCAATGAAAAGAAAAGCTAAAGGTTTTTTCAAGCTTGTTTCGACTCTCCTTGATCTAAGCATTGATATTGGCTTTTTGTTCATTTTTTGCTTTGCAGTTTCTGCTTTCCGCACACTCTGATGAAGCAATTACTCTTGCTTCTTCGTTCGTGGGGGACGAGGAAAGCACGCGAGGCCGAGTTATGATTTAAACTTGACCGAGAAAGCTCAATATTTGAACGCATCGCCGACCCTTTGATCTGCGTATGAATACAAATTCTGTGAAGCGTGTCGAAATGTACGTTTCGGATCTCTCTCTCTCTCTCTCTCTCTCTCTCTCTCTCTCTCTCTCTGTCTATCTTTCTGTTTTCCTCTGATATCGAGTTGGAAAAGCGTTGGCGGCGGGCGCTGGCCCACGTTTTAGAAGCTATAAAAGAGCAGAACCAGCTGCGGTCATTCTTAGAAGGTAAGTCGCCTTTGCCGCCGACGGACCTCAGCACGGACGTTTGCCATATCGCTGCAACATGTCCAAAATTTTCAAGCATCTCTTCACTCTACTGCTTTTCTTCTTCTGCATCGGTCAAATTGTTTATGCTCAGGTAATTTTCACTCGTTTTCATTTTTAAAGTAGCGCATCTTTTCTTACATAATAAAACTTTCGCGCATTTAGGTCACCTTCTCGAAAGGATGGGGTCCAGGAAAGCGTGCCGTTGCGTACGGCAGTGACTGCAGAATTAACACAAAAGCAATGGCTCTACTCTTTCAAACTTTCATGGTACGACACTGTTCATTTCATTCATTTATCAAACAAAATTCAATTCAATTTACAATTCATTAGTTATTTACTATTTTTATCTTGAATCTTTATAGACGGATATAAAACATTTAGTAACATGTGATCATCAAGCAGCGGTTAACTACTTGCAAACTGTCGAACATTAAAAGTGAATTGAGAAAATTAAATTATGCTTCAGTGAGTAGTGTTGATGATGTAGTTCAAAACAGAGCCATAAGAAATAAATTAATGTAGTGCAATTATTTGTCTTTAATAATTAATATATTATACTTGAAAAGTTAATTGTATTGTTTAAAATTTATTAAGAAATCTTGAGTGAATAAAAAATAGTGTATATAAAAATCTGTATTACAATTAAAGAAATATTATTTAACAATTACATTTTCATATTTATTTTTTATAACTTTAACATTAGTTAACCGATATATTTTTATAGTAATTCATTATCTATAAAATTAAATATTTGCATAATACGAACTATTATGATGCGCGTCATCATACAGTGACTCCAATATCTCCGAGTATTTCCGAAAGCTTTTCCAGATATTTATTCACCATTGCATACTCCTGTTGACTTCTTGCGATTAATTGGAAAGCATTAATATATTCCAGCTCCGAAAATTGAGGCCCATGTTCCAATATGCCGTTGAGAATTTCTTCAGGTGTTTCATAAAAAAGTTCAAAATACTGTCTCGCGTGATCGAGAGCCAGCTCTCGCGTCATTGTAATATTTGTTAGAGTCTGTTGCAAGGTAAATACATTCCTGCACATTCTGCGAATACCGCTTACGTCTATTCGCTCTACGTATTGTGCCGAAGTAATCAATATTTTAGCTATCAGATGCCCTAAACCCTCGAAAATGTACTGCAAAATCAATTAATTGTATTTACTGAAAGTTCATCTTTTAGCTTGGAAAATAATTAAGAATAATTCATTTTTACCTTAGTCTTTTTTGGATGAAGCGTTGACTGTAAAGCTTCATCTATGTGCTGTAAAACTCTGCTAAGTTCTTCAACTCGAGGATCTGCTTCTTCAGGATCTTTGGCTCCAGAGCACAATAGACTCGAGTCGGCTCTTGGATGTAAGTAGTAAAAACACTGTACCCTTACCTAAAATATCAGAAAATATTTTCATCACTACCACTGACAAAGGTTCAACTTTTATAAAAAATTAATTATTTACTTCCAAGTGTAAAACCAATATGCATGTATTGGCGAGTTCGTCGTATTCTTCCGCAACTTGTTCTAAGCATTGTACGAGAGGATCTGGCATAGGCGGTAAGGCATTTACATCTATATTCCTTTCGCAATTTGATTGTCGCAATTCTTTAATTAGAGATCGAATTGATAAACAAAACCATTCTATGCTTTCCTGTAATAAAGCTAAACTTCGTAGCTGTTCAACATCCGAAAGTATTTCGTTAGCTGCGATGCCTCCTTCTCCTAAATTGCTGGCTAATATTTCTGCTTCCCTCATATTTCGCTGTCGAATGTCTTCTGGACTTTCTTCGTCTTGAGTTTCTTGCCTTCGCGGCATTCTGCGTCCAGGAGGGCCTTTTCGAATATTTTGCACTTCGCTTTTCATGCTTTCCCAATTAGGCAACGACCTACGGTTTTTTTCGTCAAAAGTAACTAACTAGATAGAAATATATTTTTATCACTCTAGACTTGAATATCTATTTACTCACTTGATAAATCTGCTAATGTCGTCGTCTTTAAGCCAGGCCGCGGAACAAATTAATCTGTCGTGTCTGTCTGGCTGAACGATACCGCGATACGCATTCTGACAAGTCTCACGATAGTTGTGTAAAACATTCAGAGCTAACGTACAAAAATGTTCGCCTTGCAGCGGCAATGCAATCATAAGTAAACGAAGTTCTGATACGCATTGTTGAACCTTTGCAGTACTCTACGTTGAAAAAAAAATGATATCTTGATAAATTATAAACAATCTTATGCAAATTTTTCATTCAATCATAGCGAAATACAAACAGTGAAATTTAATAATTAGTGTAAGGAAATCAGTTGTAAACGTATACTTATTTACTCTAAAAACTTTGGTAATACCTGTAACAATGGCCTGATAAGACCAAGGTCTCTCATAAGCTCTGGAGAGGTTGTAACGCGCCAAGCGTCCGCACTTTTAGTTGCTGCTTCTATTGTCGTTGCAACCAATACGTGATGACGTCCTAAATAAACCTCTTTCACGTAATCTGCCAAAAAGTTACTTAACGTGCAAGCTGGGTTTCTACAAATAATAAAATTCATTAATTCACAAATAATCTTTTGCTTATATTTTTTGAATTATTACAATATTTTTTATCCTAATCAAGTACATTTTATATAAAATATTTAAAAAAATGTTATTATTAATTATTCTTATTGAGTATGTTAAAAAAAATAATTGTTTTTTTTTTTTTGCAAACGTTAGACTCAAACTACCGTTAAATCCTTAAATTATTTTTTAATCTATTCAAGTTAATTATCATTATTATAAAAACGTCTTACCCTGTAGGGATTCCTAACGCTCGTTCAACTTCATCAATGAATTGCGTAATCGGTTTAAATATAAGCGTAATATTTTTTGGATCTGGATTACAAACCAATTTTTTAATAATTTTCGTTGATTGTTTGCTGTCCTGTAAATTAAGAAATCAATGTTTTTTTTTTTAGTTAAAAATATTTTTAATAGAAATAACGAATGAAACCTACTATTGACGTAAGGCTGGTGTATCTGTGATCCTTGAGATAAGTATTTAAAGACATGGTATGAGTCGATGATTCAAACTTGAAAAGTAATCCATTTTTCGGTCGTTGCGGCCTCTTTTTGGCAAAATATGAATTAATATCGTTCGTTTGTTCATTGAGTGATACAGAAGTTTGGAAGGGACCATCCACTACATTTTGTACATCAAGATATTCGGTCAATACTATTTGCATCTATAAGATTAAAAAAATGTTAATATACTTTCCATTATACTACTTATTTTTCTGTTACAAAATATAATTTACCACTGCTTGAATACTATTCCATACGTCTGACATTCCGTATATAGGCAATTCTAGATTGTGTTTTTTAATTACATTGTTAAACCAGCAAAGAGCAAGAGAATGTGATGCAATAACTTGTTGAAATCGTTCAAATATTGCATTCAACAAATTTAAAAGTGGACTTGACGAATTTTCTTTATTTATCGATGTATCTTGTAATTTAATGGGTAAATTTTCGTTTTTATTGGATGATTCTTTTACACTTTGTGAAGCTTGCTCAATAATCTTTAATAATTCGCCCTGCATTTGTTCTTTGACAAACTACAATAATAAAAATCAATAAAAAATTAAAATAACTGATTAGTATAAAAATGCATTAAAATTACTAACTTCGACTGCTTCTGGAATTTGTTGCAATAAAGCTAGGCACTCAATTATAATAGCTAAAAAGTGTTCAGAATTTTCTTCTGGATTTAGATTACTTTCATCTTCCACAATATTATCTAAATCTTCCAAACCTACACTACTGGTTTTCCTGCATAAAAAATTTGCTTCATTAAACTGGTTAACAATTGAAAAATTTGTAACAATTTATTTAATTAAGTACCTAGAAATTTGACCAGATAAATACCCCGGCATAGAAACATCGAGTAAATTTCTTTTCACTTTATTACCCTTGGAATTTCGCATCTCGATTCCACGTTGGAAATCTCTGTTTGAACCTTGTCTTCTTAATCCTAATTCTTTTGGTTGTTCTTTATATAAATGTTTATTTAACTCTTCTAAAAGTTTACTGCTAAGTTTTTGTTTTTTAAGTTCTAGCTCTGTTCTAACTTCTCTAAGAGCTTCTACACCTTCTAAAACCCCATCACCCATTGATAGGGCAGAAACCAGTAATTGTGTTGCATGTAAATAATGTTTTTTCTCCAAGTAATTGCTTAATTTAACAGGAACTTCTTTCAATTGATCACTAAAAATTGCACATAATATTACATTATTTTTCAATATGCATACAAGATTAATATAAGAAAATAGCAATTACATATCATTTAAAAGTTCCAAAACGTGTTTATGTTCAACGCCTTCTAGCCATAATTTCAATAATTCTTCTCTTCTGCAATTCAACAACTGTTTACAGGCATTTAAATTTTCTTTAACAGAATGAATTTTTTCACGTGCTGCTGTTACTCTTTCAGATAAAATTCCAAATATCTAAAATGATCAAATTAATAATCAAAAATTATAATACTGATGAATTGAAAATCGTCACAACTTACTCTCATAACTTCTGTAAGATCTTCTTCATGAGCTGATACTAGTTCATCAAGTCTTTGATCGCATCTTTTGTAATCTTTTTCAAGCTTTGCCTTTTCAACTTCTCGTTGTTCATTAGTTTCACTTGCAGATAAAGCACGAATCACAGATATTAATAAACCACTCTAAAATACAAAATAATATATGTGTATATTGGTCAATCGATAAAGTAAACAAATTTGTTCTTAAAAGGTTAAATTTATCGATAAATGATTATATTTTAAATAGGTACTCATTGTACAAATACAAATTTCACTGATCAAGATAATGAGAAAAAAATTTTTTGAATTTCTCATTCGTTATTTTAAAAAATTTAAGAAAATTTCTTACAGTTTCTTTTGATGGTTTTATGCCTCTGGGAGGTTTCACAGGAGGAGCAGTACTCGAGATTTCCATCTTTCTTTTTTAATGTAAATCAAATTTTATTCAAACAAATAACATATATTTTAACTTAAAAATTGGCATTGCAGTAACTTCTTTCAACATTTTTCTGATTTATGTACCTATAAAATTTGTAAAAAAAATTTAATTTATTATAATTTATTATTTATACGTTTTAAAAAATGTAACGAATATGATTGTTTCATTTAAACTTTGAAGAATGGTAATCAGAAAATATAAAAATTGTTATCAAAACAAAAATATACGCCTACCTTTATCTTTTCTTTATTTAGTTTTCATAATGAGAATCAACTTACACAGTTGAAACAACTACATTTTTAGCAATAAGTATATTTTTTAATTCCTGATTAATAGATATCGTTCACAAAATCATCGCTTGCCTGAACCTATTATATTCTAACTACTACGTAATGTCGAGAGATGCCAACACACCGATCCGTTCGGATGATAACTAACCTAGAAAGTACAAGCTATATAATAATTATATTGCCACAATAGGTCGCGTTGTTCCGTGGCGTGTTGTAGTTATATGCAGCCTTTCCAACTGAATGACAACGTGCCCTGGTGCCACCTAGTTCAAATTTCTTTGTGTAATATTATTTTTTGTGCTGTTATTTGATGCTCATCTGCATTGGCTCATATATCTTATTACCTTAATAAGAATAATAAGAAGCAATTAAAATAATACGCAATCAGCTGCATAAACGTCATCAGGAGAAGCAGCTGATCATCGGAATCAATCATTGCGTGAAAAGATTTTTTTAAGTTTCCAAATAGTGCAATTCTACGAAAAACAATTTTTAGATCAATATTTTATTGGCAACGATATATAGTGTTTTTCATTTTTCATACATATATATATATACATATATACACGTCGAAGTATAACGAGCATCTGTTTCAATGAATATTTTTTAAATGTACATAGAACATTTTTTTTAAATTTCTAAAAAACACATATTTATACATATACATATAAATGTCTACCAGATATTTGAAAAAGATTCTTGGTAATGATATTGCTCTACACCAAAATCTTGATGAATCAGACCAAGAAGAAACAAACGTTGAAAGAGGAAAACAAAAACAATTTAATGTTTTTGACTTGGTAAGCTTTATTGTATTTAGAAATATTTTATTTATTATAAATTAGTTTAATAAATCTTGCATTGTTTTTTTGTAGTTGAATGAAAATTCTGAAAATGAAGCTGAAAGTGAAAACATTGAAGAATCTGAGGTTAAGCAAGAACAGGAAGATAATTCTGATGTGAAATCTAAAAGTAAAAAGAAAAAAAAGAAACATAAAAAAAAACAAAAAGAGGTAAAAGAAAGTTACAAAGATGAGGGTAAAGAAGATTCAGATAATTTAGATGAAATTGATAGGACAGTTCGACAAATTAATAAATTATTAGGTGAGCCAACACCAAGTACCAGTTTTGCTTCAACTGGTAATTTGCAAATGTATGCGATACCTGTATCAAAAGAATACACGTTGACTGTTCAGCATAAACATTTAAATCCTTACAATGAGCTCGAAAGAATATTTGGCAGTAAAACTATTCAAGCAGAGTTGGTTGCATTTATGATTTTCTTACACATCAGTTTATTCTAAAGTTAATTTTTATTAATATTCCTTTTGTTACAGTAAGCCAAGAACAAGAGGTCGTACTGGACTTTTGAAAAAAACATGGTTAGTGAGTGCACGAGACAGTACTGTGTCTGCTCCAAAATCTGGAATTTCCATGTCTATAGATAGAACTATGAGTGGAAACAATGTTCAGTATTTTGTTTACGAGCATAGTCCTTTATATCGTCAACTGCAACAAAAATTTATCAACGCAGTAGAAAGTCTTAATCCAGAAAATATCATAGTAGGCTATTTTACGTAATTTTTGTAAAGAGAAAAATAAGAAAATAAAATAATTTATAATCTTTTTATTTCAGAGTATTGTAAATACGCATCCATATCATGTGGATACTCTCCTGCAGTCTGCTGAGCTTTGTAAAATGGGTGAAGAATTAGCAATGGCAGCTAGTTTAATAGAAAGAGCATTATTCTACTTGGAGTATGCCTTTCATCCTCTGTTTAATATGACTACAGCTACTTGTAGATTGGATTATCGAAAGCAACAAAATCGTGCATTGTTCATAACATTATTTAAACACCTTGTTTTAGTGGGTGGAAGAGCTTGCTATAGGTAATAAAATAAAAATTGACTAAAATCATTCAAGTTTTTTACATAAAATAATTTTTCAATTAGGACCAGCCTTGAATTGAGCAAATTTCTACTATCTTTGGACCCTGAAGGAGATCCATTAGCAGTTGTATTAATGATTGATTTTTATGCTATTCGATCAAAAGAATTTGAATGGTTCTGTGAATTTTGTAATTTATGGGAAAGTACAAGAAATCTGCAACAACTTCCCAATATTGCGTACAGCTTGGCACTTGCTAACTTTCACTTGGGAAAAATGGATGCTGCAAATGAACTTTTGCAAACTGCTCTAATAATGTTTCCTGGTATTTTGGTTCCATTATTAGATAAGTGCAACATACAAACAGACTCTAAAGTAAAATTTTTAGTATACGTATACTTTTTTCAAATTAAAATTTGATCACTACAAATAAATTTTATTTTAGGTATTGAGTCATTCCTTTTTTATGTCTCAAGCCACTACTAGCACACCTCCAGCTTTAGAAAAACTTCAAGCTTTATACATAGCTCGAAGTTTTCATTTGTGGAAAGAGGCAGAAATTTTACCTTGGCTGGAAGAACAAGTACATATTGTTCTTCAAAGAGTTGATTCAAAAGATGAATTTGTTAAATTCTGTCAAGTAAAAAGAAATAAGCGTTATCAGGGAAAATTGCCTAGAAATATATTGAGGCATCTGATTGTATCAGACTTTAAAGACGTTACGGTTAATGTTCAAGAGGTATTTAAGCATACAAATTTTAAGTTTAATAAATAATTTAGTTACAACCATTTAAAACATTTTCCTTTTGTATAGATCCAAAATGAAGGGCCTATATTGTCTCACGATCCTTTGCCACCTGCAGATTCTATAGATCTTTACACCACTCCAAGAGCTGCAAGAAGAAATAATCAAAACAATTCTAATTTATTATCTTTATTCTTTTCATCAATCTTTACGAGTCTTGAAGGTGATGGGGCGCCCGTGAACCCTGTTAACCATCAAAAGTAAGAAAAAGCTTATCTAAATGAAAATTTGATCAATTAATTTAATATTATATATTTTTTTCAGTGAAAATCGTGAAAATCGAGAAAATCGAGGTCTAGAGCAGGAATTTGACTAAAAAAATAAAATATAAATAAAAGTCAAATATATAAATCTTCCAAGGCATAATATTTTCAGTACAAAACTAATGTTTTAAATAAACCTTTATTTCGTTTATGTTATATTCAGTTAATATAAAAAAGTTTTTTAATAAGTTTCGTTGTAAATAAGAATAAATTTGTAAAAAGAAATAGTAAATATAAAAGTGTTTAACAAATTTCCTTTCTAATGGAAAATTAACAAAGATTTTAATATTTAGGTGCACATTTGTCAATACGGAAAATAAAAAAACATTTTTAAAAAACACTCGCATTGTATTTACAATTCATACATTTTCTTTAATATAATGTCTTTAAGCACATCAACTATAACTGATGCATAATAATAAATTGCAATCGCGTTGATTTTTTCACTAATAAATTAACTTTTAAATGCGCTTTTTTATTTTAATTAGTTAATTTACGTTATTCGAAGTTTAGAAATTCATAAAAGGATGTTCAGTTTATGTTTATAATAAAGCCCTTGACCGTTTTGAAAGTGACATCCATTTGAGTGATCAGTCTGTATAATTTTGATCTATAATGTGTTTTCATTACATTTTTTGGATAATTGATTACTTAAATCATACTGCGGAATACGGGATTATAACGACAAATCCCTGGACCATTTTCTTGATAATCAGCTTTCGTATGACAAACTGTATAAAATTCAGGATCGCTAGCTAAGATTGCTCCGCCGTACCAAACTGCGCATCGTTGCTTGTGATGCGATATAACTCGGACATCTACTGGTTTCGGCTGTAAAATCATTTTCAAACAAGATTTGTAACATAAGTTTTGAAAACAGTATAAATTATAAATAATAAAAATACCGTAATATGTCCACCGCTAAGAGCTGTGCTTAAGTTTAATCGAGCGTCAACAGTTTTTTTTATATCCCTTTGAAGGCGCCTTCCAAAACCTTTAAACATTGTTGAGCCACCAGATAAAACAATATTATTGTATAAAGGTCTTCTCACGTCAATGGGACAGTTTTGAATTACATCGTCTACGATTTCATTAAGAGGGGTTGTAAAATCTGGATTGGAAAACTAAAATCAAAATATAAGTTGACAATGAAATTCTTTAACAAAATTTTGAAATTTTATTTTTCATACCTCGGGATGAAAGAAAATTTCTGGTCCGAGAAATCTTTCGTAACCAACATCGACAGAAAATGGTTGTTTTGTAATGTTGTTAACACCATCGTATTTTGCAAATTTAGTAGGATCACTGTCAAACTTTGCAAATTCTTTAGCAAGATCTGGACAAATGTAACAATACTTTTCTTTAATTGTTTTTGCGGTTTCTAAAGACTGCTCTGGAGGTATACCAACTTCACGGTCTCTTAGAAGACTCTGTATAAAATATGTAATATCTCTTCCAGCAATTGGAATGTGTTTTATACAACTACCTATAACAAAACCTTCAGCCTACAAAAAAGATAGTACAAAATTATTTTCATCTCTTAGCTAATTGTACTTGTTAATAATTTATAAATTCATGTTACTCACAACTGGAATAACATGAGTAACTCCATCTCCACTATCAACAACAATGCCAGTTAAGCTTCTGTCTTCAAAAGCTTTTGTTATCCACGATGCTGCCAGAGCTAATACTGCTTGAACAGCTATATAAAGACCAGAAACATTAAAAGACTCAAACATTATTTCAGCTGTGTATTCCCGATTTTCAGGAGTATTTAAAGGTGGCTCCGTTAAAAGAAAATAGTGGTCTTCTGGCTCAGCCCTTAAATATTTAAATATACATTGTTGAAGAAAGCGCTCCATTAAATCCCAGTCTTCAACAAGACCATGTCTCACTGGATACTGTTTTCAAATCAAATGAAAATTTATCGACATTGCTTATTAAACAATCCTAATTTTGATATTAACAAAATGGAGATATTTACCTTGACAGCATATCCAGTTGCTTCAAAAGCTTCATCTCCAATGTAAAAATCTAAATCTTCAATACCTTTAGTAACTCTTCTTGCGGTATTGTCACCTACCTTAGCAGTTTCTTTGATGGCTATGGCAGAAGGAATCATAAGTTGAGGCTCTTTATTCCCCGCAAAACCAAGCTTAGTATAACTACAAAGTCAATTTAAAAAATAAGATTTCAGTGACAAACTTTTAAAAGGCATAAAATAATTTAAATCTATTAATATAACAGTTGAGTAAAACGAAAGTTAAACTCAAAAAAAGACGTAATGTAAGTGGAAATTCTAATGATTAGTCATGCACTGTTATCATGTACAAGTAAAGTAGAGGATTTGTTTCAAAATGTACAATTTACCCAGTTCCAACATCTATAACACATGGAGGTAGGTGCGGCATTGTGTAGTTTGTTTTTAGTGAAATTACTAAAATATCCTTGGAAAAAGAAACTTGCCAAACTGTTAGCAAAGTTGAAGTTCCGGCTATACAAGCTCACGACAACTCAGAACTCAAACTCGTGAATTCGCAGTTTGCATACCTATCAGTCGCTCGCGGCATTCGCTGCTGCCACCGCCCGCAACCAAAGAATATATAAATACATGATGAGTGTCAGTGACCAATACACTGTTGCGATCGCAGCGACAGCGTTTTTAGCCGGCCGCCTGTAGGTCGGTATTAGTTGTTATCCCAAAAAGTAGGTGCCCTGCTAGTACTGATGCCTTAAAGATTTCTGAAAGACAACTTTAAGGCAAATTTTGGATCTTTAAGTTATCAAAAAAACATTTTGTGCTAGCTGGGTGGCTTAGTGAAATGTGTACCTATACGTATTTTAGTAATAAAAACAAGTGTTATTATAGTATCAGAGAATGAATACTGGGTCAGTACCTTCAGGTACCATATCTGTATTATAGGTACCTTTCTGTAGACTAACATATGATGTAGACACTTACCACACAGTAAGTATAGAAATTATTATTAGAATAGAATCTAAAAGTTATGTTAGTAATGGAATAAAAAATTATGATAAATCGGCACAGACTTGTGTTTTTATCAGATGCCGTCACTAGGGCTATTTAATAAAAAAACTAATAGTCACCAATAAATTATTTATTTATTTCTTTTTTCACAATTATTAATGAAGCTTCCTGTACGAGGAAGTCATAATTATTAGTTTAAAATAAAAAAATAAAATTTTTTTAAGTTCTTATTCGTCTTTGTGCACAAAGGTATCACTTTACCCACGCAAACGTGCGTAAAATTCGTCTTTCCGCTCGACGTATATATTGAAATTGTAGTTTAAGTTACTAGTGCGTTCATAGTTTAAATTCGCCGCCGACTCGTGCATAAAACCCACGCACTAGTAGCTTAAATTATTTTATTTTACATATGAGTTTACTTGGAAAAAGCGTTAATTATATACTTGTACAGAAAATTTTTACGCTTCTTTTTGTACACGATAAATGCGATAAAATTTATTTAATAAGTATCTAATTACTTGTCTTCTCTTGATTCTGATGTAAAACTTGAGGTTTTGACAAACTTTCATTATTTAAATGAAAAGTATGAATTAACAATTTTTCTTCTTGTTGCAAATTATGAAGTTCTACTTTTATGTTTTGTATTTCCGTCTTGTTTAGAATTGATACATCTAATTTGGACATGAAAGAATCCAAAGCATCTTCATCCGAATCTTCCTGTTTATCTTTATTAATTTCTTGCAAAGCCAATAGATTTTGTAAGTATGTCATTCGATCTATTATTTTAGAACGTTTTTCATGCTAAAATATTACAATATTTTATAAGAATACGTCAAGAAATAGTCAAAAAGGACATTAGATTTTAAGAGTTTACCAAATTGTGATTCGTTTCATTTTCAAAACAAGACTTCCCTGCTATTTGCATTCTTTGCTGACGCTTTTTTTCTATGGTAACAGTTCTGTCTAAGAAATTATCTTCATCAGATTCATAATAATCTACCTCTTCCCAGTTTCGTATAGTGCTTTTCTTTTCCTCTATAAGCATGTTTAAAATTTATTTATTTATTTATTTGAGTTACATTTAAAATATAGAATAAAAATAATAAGACAAGTTTCAATAAATTTACCACGAGCTTGCTGTAACAATCCTAATTTGTTTAAAATCATACATGCTTTCAAAGCACATTTATCTGCAGCTTCTGCTCTATCTCCTACTACTGTTACTTCAACTATTTTAATGGTTCCTGAAATATCTAACGGTAAACTGCAAAAAAAATTATAATTTATCTTTAATTATCTGTATGTTTGATTTTTAAACAAATATTATTAGAATACTAACTCAATTCGACAATCAAATCTTCTTAAACCTCTATCCTGTATTTGGAATTCTAAGTCATATCCTTCCCATTTAAACCATTCTCTTAAGGCTTTATGAGGATCGTTTATAAAAAGGTCTTCATCCTCACTTTCTATAGTCCCAGAACTTTCACTCAATTTTGAATTTTCATCATGTTCTGGTATCCCCCAATTAATTCCCTTTGTATCCTGTTCTTTTTTCAATTCTTCTTCCCTTTTCTTATGTAAATATTCATTTTCTAATCTCTCTTGTTCTTGTAATTCAAATATCTTTAATTCTTCTAATTCTACAGAAGAAAGTTTGGCTTCTTTTTCTTCATTATCCCTTGGTGTTTGTAAAATGTATTTTCTTTCACTATCTCCAAAACTAATTACACAACCACTCTGAAGAAGAATATATTTATTTGGTTCAATACGACATTGATTTAAAAATGTTCCATAGGAACTATTCAAATCATAAATGTACATTCCTTTTTTATTTTCAGAATCACTAATTTTCCTGTATTGAAAAACTGCATGAAACTGAGATATTGTTTCATGATTGAAAGTAATGTCACAAAATAATGACTTTCCTATAACATAGTAGTTCTTGAACGAAATATCTAAAGTCTTTAAAAGTACCCCAGACTTTAGTACTTCCACTTTATAAATATCTTCTGGTGTGCCACTCCACAATGGTTCTGTGTACTTTTGTTTGAAATCATTGTCTTGATTTATATCAAGGGGGGTTTCATTTTTTTCCAAATCTTCTGGTAAAATTGGCAATTTATTTTTTCTATTTTTTGCACTAATGGACTGTTCATCTTCAGAATTGAAAAACGCCTTTGTTAATGGTCCTTGTGAAACAATTTTTATCTTTGAAGGATTCTTTCGTAACTTGAAAGAAACACTGTACCTATTCTCACACATAAATCCAAGCAAATGTATACCAAGAATTTATACCTCAAAGTATATATTTATTTATACGTATCTCTAACCTTACTTTTTCAAAATACGCGAATTTATCTACCAAAGTAAATTAAACGAAAAAATCAATTTAATCGAATCAAAAGCTTTATAACTAGATACATGCCTAAAGGATAATTGTTTGAAAGATGTATAATAATTGATTAACCAGTTATTATATCAATACAATACAGTCAATGTACGAATGAATGCGCGAGCAATATACTGAATATACCCAATACAAGCATGAACGCCAGAACGCCATGAAGTAGCGACCTATACATATAGCCTATAGCAAGATAGCAACGAAAGGACACGTGAAAATGACTATAGGTAGTAGATATGTATATAAGATCCACGGTATTCAAATAAAAATCTTTATTATTAAATAGGATTTAAAGGATATATTATTATTATTATATAAAAGAATTTCTTAAATTTGAACTTATTGAATAAAATATACATTGTTTGTGATTTATTTTATTATTAAATTTCACATTTTAGATTCACGTAATTATGTGGATTTCGAGGGGATAGAAGTGGCGCAGAGGAAAACGGCTAGATATAACGAAATACGAGAAGTACCAGTTGCCTACTGCGGAATGTTTTACATTCTGTAACGTAAAAAAGGAAAAGAAAGAGCAAAAGCGCTATTATAATAGAGTCGAGGGAAAGAGAAAGAGACGGAACGTGGAGGAGGCGTGCCGTAAGCCGTAACCCGTAACTTAACTTGTCGTTCGCGTTTTTTGACATTTGCTCTCCACCATCGTCGCAGCGGTACACTACCGCGAGAGCGAAATCCTAAGGGAGAAGAAAACAATAGACTTGGTGCCTTGCAGCGCAAAATTAAGCCTCTACCTGTTCCATTGTCCCTTTGTGATGGCAGTGTGCAGCAGCTACATCAGGAGTAAATTCCCGACCATCGACGATGAACTCTACCAATATGTGGAAGGTAGGTTTGTAACCTCGAAACTTTAACCACTTTACCCCGATTGTTCGAGTTTGATAACGCTTGTTACGTGTTTGTTTTTTACACGTTGGACTCTCCTCTTATGTATTATGATTTTAAATGCTTTTTTTCAAGAGGTTGAACGACAACGTTTTATTCCGAGCTTGTACAATCATGCCAATTTTTAGTCAATCTGTTAGTTTTTAAGTCATTTGTAATTTGCCTAGTTCTTACCTTTAGACAATTTTTCGTCGTGTTGTATTTACATGATATTTTAGTGTCAAGTTGAGTTGATAAGAGAATTTTAGTTGCTTGAGTCAACACTTGTTTAAAGACAAAATATTATAGTAAATTAAAAACGAAAATTGGTTTTTGTAATGACCCTACAAAATGAGGCTGTTGACTTCTCACAAGATCCGTAAGAAACAATATTTTATTACTTTAGCTATATTGGACAGTTCTAAGGATGACTTTGAAGATGCAGATGAAGTATACGAGGCAATTGGCGAGGTTTTACACGAGGTAGAGGAAAAATCAGAAAACGAGGTTAGGTCAGTATGTTTGCGTTTATCTGTATTAGCTGTACGTTGACTAGTTTAAGTTGTCAACATATATTTAGGAGATAAATTTTCATATCAGTAAGACAAAATTCAATGAGAATTTAATTGCACAGGCAAATATGCACCAGATTATTGGAGATACTAAAGGGTGGCACTAACGGAGGAATAGAGAGGCGGAAAAATGGAGTTAATAAAGTGTTAAACGTACCTATTCATATGGGATCACTGGGTTTAGATTTGGATGACCACTGTGATCAGATAAAAAGTATATGGGTCAATTCAAGAGACGACGTTATGGTAAATATACTTTTCAAAAACTTTAGTTTATTAATAGGTAAAAAATATAGTTTAGAATCTAATAGAATGTTTGAATTTAATTTTTCAGAAAGTTGATGCCAAAAAGTTGGAAAAAGCTGAAGCAAAATTAAAACAAAAACAAGAAACCCGCAGTGGTGAAATAAGTTCTTCAAAGAACAACAATGCTCTTCCAGAGTTAGAAACGGCAACGGTTAGTCAAGTAATAAGCAAAAAAGACAACAGATTGGAGGCAAAAGGTGGTACAAATAGAACAAATGACATTAGGATAGAAAATTTCGATGTAGCATACGGAGACAGAGTTCTTTTGCAAGGTGCTGATTTAACATTAGCCTTTGGTAGGAGATATGGATTAGTAGGACGTAATGGATTAGGTAAAACTACTCTTCTTCGAATGATATCAAGGTAAATGTAGAAATATCAAATTTTAAAACTACTTTTTTTTAAGTAAATGAATTAGCTTTTTTAACCATTGTTATTAACAATTTTTCTTGAAACTTGAATTAATTTCAATTGAAATACATTTTTAAGTTGTTGCTTAATTAATAAATTTTACAAATCAAATTCGATTTTATTGTAATTGGCTGCCATTTCTTTAAAAAACTAATCAAATGTGAAACAATTCCTTGTTATTCAGCAAACAATTACAAATACCTTCGCATGTGAGGATATTGCATGTAGAACAAGAAGTAGCTGGAGATGATACTTCAGCTTTGGAATCAGTTCTTCAGTCTGATCAGGAGCGTAGTGCGCTCCTCGCTCGTGAGGCGGAACTACAAGCAGCAATCGAGAAGGAAGGTGGAAAGGCTAATGATGCATTGGGCGAAGAATTAGGTGAGACTTTACAAATGATTTCAATTAGAAAATTATTAAATTTCTATTGATTTCTTTCTGCAAATAAGAAACTCAATTTGCGTAATTTTCCTGCAGCAAAGGTATTCGAAGCAATGCAGCTAGCCGAAGTAGAGAAGGCACCGTCGAGAGCGAGCACGATTCTTTCAGGTTTAGGCTTTTCGGTAGAAAGGCAAAGTTGGCCTACAAAAGCTTTCTCTGGTGGTTGGAGGATGAGACTAGCTCTCGCTCGAGCGCTTTTCTCCAAACCTGACTTGTTACTACTTGACGAACCTACAAACATGTTGGATATTAAAGCCATCCTTTGGCTCGAGAGATACTTGCAGTCCTGGCCCACTACACTCCTTGTTGTCTCTCACGATCGAAATTTCTTAGATACCGTGAGTAATGCTCTAAAAATTATGTTCAACAAGAATTTATAATTAAAAGTCACCCTGATAAAGTTATTTCTTTACTTACATTCATAAAATTTTCGATACTTTTTTTCCAAATAATGATTCAATATTTAAAATCAATAGAATAAAATTTACTTTTCAATAAAATAATTTAACAATATTTTTAAGGTTCCGACTGATATACTGTATTTAAAAGGGCAAAAAATTGAAGCATATCACGGTAATTATGAACAGTTTGCCAAGACGAAAGGTGAGCGAGAAAGAAATCAGCAAAGAGAATATGAAGCTCAGCAGGCGAAACGAGCTCACGTTCAAGAGTTTATCGATCGTTTTCGGTATAATGCTAATCGGGCTTCAAGTGTTCAAAGCAAGATAAAGATGCTCGAAAAACTGTAAATAACTTTTATAAAAACGACGTTGACTTGTAAAAAGTTTTTTTTAGAAATATTACTAAAGTTTTGTTTTCTGCAATTACAGACCAGAGCTCAAGCCGATGGAGAAAGAAAGCGAAGTTACACTGCGCTTTCCAGATGTGGATCCGCTCAATCCTCCAATCCTTCAGATTAACGAAGTGTCGTTCCGTTATCCAAACACTGATAACTTTTTGTTCACAAATGTTTGTTTAAGCGCAACTCTTCAATCACGTATCTGTATCGTGGGTGAAAACGGTGCTGGTAAGACAACATTATTGAAAATAATCACGGGTACACTCAGTCCAAACCACGGTACCGTCCATATGCATCGTAATCTCAAGTTTGGTTACTTTAGTCAACATCACGTCGATCAACTTGACTTGAGGGTTTGTCCTGTAGAGCTACTGCAGAACCACTTTCCAGGTGAAATAAACATTATTTTTAATCGAAATCTAACGTCTATATATTTTTTTAATTTAGCTTAATTTATCTTAATTTCATTGACAATTATCAGTACAGAAAAAATATCTTAATTACTTTTGATAGGCAAACCCATCGAAGAATATCGAAGAATGTTGGGCAGTTTTGGTATTAGCGGAGATTTGGCGCTGCAAACAATACATTCGTTATCTGGTGGTCAAAAATCAAGAGTTGCCTTTGCACTGATGTGTGCCGCTGTGCCTAATTTCCTAGTTCTGGATGAACCTACAAATCATCTTGATATCGAATCAATTGAAGCTCTCGGTAAAGCTATTAACAACTGCCAAGTAAGATAAATTATTCAGTTTATTCTTAAGTAAATAACTTTCAGCTTTAAAATATCGAAAAATTTTTTTTAGGCTGGAGTAATTTTGGTTTCTCACGATGAAAGGTTAATTCGTATGGTTTGCCAAGAACTCTGGGTATGTGGCGACGGCTCTGTAAAGTGCATCGAAGGAGGCTTTGACGAATATCGACAAATTATTGAAAAAGAATTGGAGGCGTAAACGTCTTTCACGCTTACTTCGACAAACATTCGTTTCTGTACGTTTAATTTAATAAAAATCGTTTATTACTATATTGTGTTTAAATTTTTTTAATTTTTATCATTTTTTAAAATATGTAATTACTATAATTTCAACAATATTACAAGATAATTGTTTATGCACATACATTTAATGCGTATCATGTGTCATTATTAAATTCTGTTTTTTGCAGCGCCAGAAAAAAGATTCTGACTATGTACAAAATGACACATGAATATCGACGAAACTTTAAATTATTAATTATCATTATTAGAAAATTTAAAAAAACATTTGTAACTTGAAAATAACTTGTTTGAAATCAAGCAGAAAAAAAATTTGATTAAAAAAATTTTTACAGATTGAAGCTTTGATATAATTCACTTTAATCGACTTGATTGTTGTAAACTCTTTTAAAAACATTGAGCTTGCGATTAAATTTATGTTTTAATGGATTATTAATTCATTCTCTTGGAATTATATTTATTTTTACCACACCATTATATACAGTTATTATAATCGATCGTTATTTTTTCTTAATTGTTTGTAATTCATTGTGCCAAATTTTAGATTAACTTTTCCATAGGAAAAATCTTTTTTCTATCATTGCCGAAATTTTGTCGTGTAAATATTATCAGCGATGCCAGAAAAATGTTGAAACAATTTCTTTGCCATTTATCTGAATTTTAATTTTTCTGGCGTCGATAATGTTTATTGATAAATAGGAAAGAGGGGAGATAGATTTTAAACTAAATCGTTCATGGCGCTACATGGTGAACCTGCAAATCTCTTGTATCACAATTCACTGACACTGCAACTGTTTATCAAACAAAAATTATCAGCTATTTATAGGTATTCTGTACAAATAATGCACGCTAAATCGTTTACCTGGCGCTGATGGTTCTGATAAAGAAAACATAACTTTTTACAGCTATTTATATCTTAATGATAATCTTTTAAGATAAAGGATCGTCAAAATGTTGATAAAATTGTGATGATCTTTCCAGAAAACCAGTTTTCTTATTCCATTGAATGTTTAATTTCATTTCGCTATGTAAGCATGAATAAATTGTAATCATTTTTTTGCGTAAACCTATTTTATTTTTCTATGATATGTAATATTTACACTTTTCATTATACATATACATTAAATGGCAAAACAAGTTTAAATATTATTATTTTTAAAATGAAGATTATCACAATTTTTTTCAAAAGATTAGGTTTTTCAATTATATCAGTTTGTTTTTTAAATTGTCTATCTAAAAGCAAGTTACCAAAATATTTTATGCTATTTTTAAAATTATTTTTTTAATATCACCTCAAACCAATTACTTACATTTTTACAAAATAAAATATTTTGGTAAATAAAGTCGCTTTCAGAATTTGTCTTGCAGTAAATATTTCATTCAATCGCCGTTTAACTGAGTTCACCGAATTTAAAAAAAATCTATTGCACTGCAATTCCATCTTCCTATTACCTAGCCTGTTATATTAAAATAAAAAAAAAGTTTATTGCAAATTGCAAGAGTTGGGAAGAAATTTATCCGATAAAAGTTTTATAATAAATAGTTTAACGCAAATTTAAAACTAATGTTAAATAATGAAAAGATACTAATTTGAAAAATTAGGTGACTCAGAATTACGTTACTCGATGATTTTAATTTTTAAATTTGACGAAAATCGTTGACTATTTATTCTGGCTCTTAAAAACCAGATATATTTACTGCGTTGCGTGGTAGCACACGTTATTTAATTTTAGTAGCCACTAAAAATTGATTAGGCAAAAATTACGACCTCCATGTTAGTTACAACTCCACTTTTTGTTCTGAAGATTTAAGTTAGATAAATAAAATTTTATAATGTATAATCTACAAATGATGATATAAATCTTTCTTCATAAGCAAAAACTACTTTTTAATAAAGTTTATCTCTTATATTTCTGCTAAAAAGATTATCTGATTTACATGGAATAGAACGTAGAGTTAGATGTCAACTATTTATTTAAAGATGAAAGAATAAATTTATGTTATTATTCAACTCGTTAATATAATGTTTATCTGTTAATCAAAGTATTAGTACTATTTCTAAATAATTTTTTTCTGTGTTAAATATTGGAATTTATAAATTCTTTTATACATTATTTAAACTTTAAGTACATAGAAGTAAAAGTATCATCGACACCGATAACAATTTTTTCGTTTATCCATCATTTTCCTGTATCTAATTGAAAAATGATGTTTCTTAAAATATATGCTAACTTAAATCTTCGCATAAACAAAATAGAAGCATTCGCTTTGTCCAACGACAATGAGTGTTAATTTTACTTGGAGCAAAACCTCGAAATGAGCTTTTATACTAGGAGCGCTGCGATTCGAGGGGCTCTGCAGCGAGATATCTCAATAACACTTGTGCGAAGGGGCACTTTGGAGCTCATACAGTCACAAAACATTCATTACATAATTTTCCTCTCGCTGGCTTGCACACACACTGCACGGAGGCATACCGGAGATGTTTACTCCGCGTATACATGTGCAATAAAACAATATCATATTATATCTACGCAACTCTCATCCGTGCTTGTTCCTCTCTGAAGTAAAAGTTTTCATAAATAAGGCGAAGGAAGATTGTCTGGATGGCGCGGTTTTCCCAGACAAACAAGAAAGCATAGACAAGAATGCAGCCTTTCTTAGCACGCCGATGATGCAGCGTTCTGCTGCTGTTGCCATTGTTGTTGCTGCTGTTGTTGTTGCTGCTGTTGCTGCCTAGCGATCGTCGAGTGCAGAGCGCTGCCTGCGTTGGAGACTGAACGAAGGGGCGGTGCGGGCGCCTGTTGCTTCGCTGCTGCAACTTGTCAAGAAATAATTTTTCCAACTTCATTCCCCTTTTCGCGCGCATTATTCGGTTTCATTATCAGATATCTACTCGTGCAGTTTACTGATGTATGCCGAGAGTAATTTAGAGAGAAATGTAATACACTACTCATTATTATATTATTATTATTACTATTTCATTATAAGGAACAAATTTGCTTTGATAAAGTGACACACGCAAATCATCCGTTTTATTATATTATTACAGAAAAAAGCGGTGCAATTATCACTGGAGAATCATAGGATAAAAGTTAACAATTCATTCCTGCTCCAAATGTTACAAGTGCTAGTTTGAAGAGAAACCAATCCTTTTCATTAACATTAATAATTAGATGGAAGAAAAAAGCCAAAATATTGGTTAACTGTAAACGGCAGTAATTAAAGAGTAGCTAATGATATTTTTTTTACAATATTTACACTTTTAATAAACTAAAATTTGGTGGGCCATGTAAAAATTCTCATATTTGATAATTTAATAAAAGAGTCTAAAGTTTAAGTTAAATTTTAATTACTCATAGCAATAAAAATGAAGCACTGCTTGTGGTTAATAGTATTAGTAGAATAATATTTTGAAAAGCTAATTGAGTTTGTGAAATTTGTATGCACCGGTTTACAATTAAATAAACATTTTTCGATTTATTAGAAATTTTGTTATTTCAGTATTAAAAATTCGTAAATTTATTCTACTTTTTAATATTGTATATGTCTAAATTTACTACAAATTTAATAATTATTTATATCAAAATATAAAAATTTCTAATCAATCAGGTTTATCCTAATACGATCAGTAGGGAATAAACTAATTTTTAACATACCATTTTTTTTTTTTTTTAAATTAATGAACGATATTGATTTGAATTAGTGATTGTTTAACGGGCTATTTATAGTTTATGTAATATGCAACTAATTAACCCATTACTTTCCAAGCGGCGATATAAATGACGATTTGGTTTTATGTCTATATGTTTGAGTGGCCATATTTAAATACAGGCTCAAAATTCTTAAAATTTGACTTTATATTCTGAAAGAGTAAGCTTTTTTACACAAGATATCATACTTTGCTTTAATTTTTTTTCCGTGCATTTTGTTTAAAATATAGGGAAATAATGGTTTAAGTACTATAATATGTTTACTTGTAAAAATATTTTCTTTAAAGAATGTCTGATATTTGAGCATTTATTAATAACAAAAACAAATTGGTCATTTTACGTTGCAGTACACATTTAAGTGTACACATGGCTATAAACATTCTACTTATTTTTATTTAAGATTTATTTCTTGTATGGTAAGGTGTATAATTACTAACATAATTGTAATAGAAATTTGTTTTTCTTTTTAAATCATTAATTATTCATTAGTTAATAAATACTCAGATGTCTAGTTTTTTTCTATTTTGATTTTGTCCACAAAACCAAATTTCAAAGCACATGGATGCTCTAAATTATCCAATTAAGTTCAGATCGCATTATTAACTCGATTAAGTAGGAAGCTCATGCTCTAGATATTTTCTAGATAAATAATAATAATAATAATTTAAATTACTATTGAAAATAATTTTTATGAGATTATGGAAATATCTTTAATATATTTTAAAATGAAATAATTTTATAATTTTTTTGTTTATTATTGAGATTTCTTGCAAAAGTACTATGTATGAAACTTATCACTTTTGTTACACAACAAATTGCTAATAGTCGAAAAAAAGTATTTCCCAAACATGCAAAAAGATTAGAGCTAATAATTAAAATAAACATGATTGTGTTTTCTACATAATTCGCTCCCAGAGCAATTAAAGAGCACATCACCATGTGTTATTGCATTTCTAAAAGCATGTCAAGATTCCCCGCGAAAAAACCATGCGCAAGTGTTTAATGTGAAATTCAAAATCATAAAAAAAAATTATAATTAATTATACAAACTGAGTCACTTTAGTCAAATAAAACGAGTGATTAAAAATTAAAAAGTGTCTTATTGTAGTTATAAGCTTTGGCTTATTTTTAAAAGATATTCTTTTTAATAATAAAATCATAAATACATTTTTGTATCTATAAAAGTACAGCTTATCTGTAAAAAAAGAATTTTTTTTGTAATTTTTATCTCTAAAATAATCACGGAAAGTCTACTATTCGATTATAAGAATTTCACATTAAATTCTTTGCTTCAAAAGAATTGAGAAGAAAAAAGAAGGAAGAAAAACATTAATATTAATTAAACGTCGAATTGAAAAGACTGTCCCTTCAAAGCAAAGTTGAGCAGTCCTTTTGCAGATTTGACATTTTGGGCTGTCTCACCGGTTTTGCTATTGTAGACCTTGGTGACTCTGCGAAAGGGTTCAGGTGCCGGAAACGTCGCTATCGAGTGAAACATGTCGGCAAAACGGGCTTCAAATTCGGCCGGGCCTACGGTCACTACCGCCTGGCCGTTGCGTTGCAGCGATTGACCGCGGGTCGGGGGCGTCGGTGGCGGCGGCACCGGAGGCGCCAATCTTTGCGTAGTTGATGCGCTTGACGACGAAGCAGCAGATGAGGTAGCGCCCATCGAAGAAGACGTGCGGTGGGGCAGCGGGGGCGGTGGAGGCGGTATCGATGGTGCTCTGCAAGGCGGTGGCGGTGCCACCCTCGTTATGGGAGCCCCATTGCTGCTACGAGAGGTCGGTGGCGAGGGTGGCCGTTGTACCGGTGGCCTCAATACGCGATTGGCTGGCCTCTGCTGGGGTTCGTTTAAGCAATCTTGGGACTGATGAAGCGAAGAGGGTGTCGGAGCCAGTACCGGTGGGGAGCGAGGTATGCGCATGCTTTGCGCCCTGAAAAGAATATTTTCTTTTATTTCATTTGAGCAAAACTTTTAGCCATAACAGGAAGTGTGAATCAACTGAATAACACAAAGGGAAAATATAAATCTGTTATTATTCTGATTATTTTTTGCCCAAGCAGCTGATTGGAAAACATTAAAAATTAGTCATAAAACTTGATTATTTATACTTGAATCATTATTTTAATTAATAGATAATCTATGTCTCACCTAGATACAGAATTGCCTGTGGTAAGATTAAGCTTTTTAGGAGGTGGCGATGGTTTTTGCTGCGTTGGATTTGAAGACACTGGTGGTTTTGGTGCCAACGTAGGCTTTCCGAACGAACTCCTTGGGGTTTCTGTACTATAATTTGTACTAGGATCTGAACCTTGAGCACCCTGTGAAAAGATTTGTGGTTTTTGTGCAGCTGGTGGTGGTACCGGAGGTGGACCACGTTTGACGCTAGGCAAAGTTGCAGAGTTTGTATTCAAAGACAAATTGCCATTATCACGCTCTGTAAGATTACTTCTCATGCCAGTGGGCTTCAGTTTGGGCATTCCACCTGAAAATAGGCCACCCAAACCAATTGGGTTTCCATTGTTAATGCTGTTGCCAACATTAGCGTTAGCAGGACCCTTGTTTGTACTAGCTGGTGTGCTCGACAACTCCCCTCGTACTTTTCCTGAAAGAAGAATAATAATGCATAAGGGAAGATTTTAAATAAATGTGTGAAAACATAACACTGAAAATACACTCACCACTGATCGCAGGAGCACTCTTATCTACAGTGACTGTCTTTCTTAGAGGTTTACCAGCCCTGATGGATTGTAGCAGAGCTCCTCTGCTTTGGTCTGGCAAACCTCCTCCCAAGTTTAACGTAGGCGCAGGCGGAGGTGGAGGTGGCGCTGGCATGTTTTCGACTTTTCAGCAATCGGCTGCAAAGAGCAAACACAATGTTTTAAGGTTTATTTCTTACACATCGGTGCCCTGGAAATTTCAAGGTAAAAGCTTGCGCGTAGCGCACGCATCGACGTTCTCTCTTGTTATCCAGAATGAAACAGCTCCGCGTTAGCGCTCCGTGAGTCATAAACTCATAAACATTCATGCATATGGGCCTTTGCAATTGCGCGCAAAAAGAGAAAAAGAGATATATCCATGCAAGCCACTAGCCTGTTTGTAGATAAGCAGGCGGGCGAACGCGGCAATCAAGGCGGAATGACAAAAATTGACGTGTGAGCCATCAGATAAAAAAAAGACCTTGAGGGTCCATTTCCCATGATCGCACAAGTGCCCCCCTACACGCACGTACACAGACTCATACACATACACACACACATCTACACACCGTCAAAAGAAGAAAATTAGGTTAAGGTGCGTCGACCCTCTCGAGGAAGTCGCTCTCACCTGCTCTACAAAAAAATCGACAACAGCGTCCACCTCCTGGTCGCTTGCGCGACCCCAATGATATATCCTTGCGATGCTGGCGTTACTCTTGTCTACACTCGACAGGCCTCTTGTTACAGCAAGCACTCGCACTATACCCGCCGACGTTGTTGGGGGAAAATTATAAGGACCGACACTCGGAAACACTCGTGCGGTACGGATTCTGGACTCGGTTTCACATCTTCACCAACTGCATCGACAAAGAAAGGGATGGAGGCCCGGGCGGAGATCGAATACTTTTCTCTTTCGCTCTCTTATCGTTCGCGAATGGGTCTGCTACTGCCGTCGCTGCTGCTGCTGCTGCCGCTACTGCTGCTGCACGAGCAAGGCATCGACATATCCGCCTATGTGTGTGTGTGTCTGTATGCGAAGGAGTATGTATAGTATATAGAGAGATGAAAGTTTCATGCACGACTTTCGCGATGGTACGGCGACGGTACACTAATAAAGAGCAGCAAGTTGGGCACAAGGCAAGACGATGTCGAGCGCTCCGTTCTTGAAAGTGTAAAGTATACAATGTACCAAATAGAATTGTATTTACAGGCAATCATGCTCTGTGATGGCTACACTCGCGAAACTCGAGCGTTTAGTGAATTTTTTTCGACATTACTTTATTTTAGTAATTGGTACTTAGAAGAGAGAGTATTCGGCGTGGAGTTTGTACTGATGTATATACCTACGCCGACGGAAATTTATACGTATATCGTATATGTGTTTTTCTCCTTATACAGCTCTGATTTAAATCAAAATGAAGATAGCGACTGGTTCATATTTAAATTTTAAAAAAATGTTTGACGGCTAATTTTCAAGTTTCTATTAAAAATATATAATTGTATTCGAATTCTATTTTATTAAGCCATTAATTAATTAATTAAGATTAGTTGGAACATTTAATATATTTGTAAATTGTATTTGATCATTTTTTACAAATTTATTGTAATATTTTTGCCGAAGGAATTAAATTTTGATACTTTTTTTTACATCCGCACCATTGCAAAGCGACAATGCAAAAACTCGGTGACGTTAGATAGGATGTGATAGGTATATACATGGATGTATAGGATCAGTATCGGATGTATTGTTGTTCATGCGGATAAGAATCATACGCTAAATTGTGCACAATTAAAATGTGTACAATTTTTATGTGCATAAAACTAAAGCCCAGTACCGTTACCCCGTTACTGTAACATGACTCTATAACATACTCATTGTGGCTGTTTAAGTCCTTGAAAAAACTGAATTATAACTTGCCCAATTTTCTAAAAATCTTTTAGTGAAATTATTTTCACTTCAGAATGGTTTTTATACTGATTACATGCATTTTGTTTAATTTGTCTTTAAAATTTATTAAACCAATACTATTGCTATTTTAATAAAAAATATTCATAATGTAAACTTTAATTTGATTTATTTAATTAGATTTTTATATAATTTTATTTCAGTTTGGTCGGGCTTAGAATTGATCTGACAGCGTTAGGAAAAGCTTATAAGTTAAGAAGAAAAATGAAATAAAAAATCTAAAAAATAAAATATTAATAAAATTACTTTTAATCGAAATAAAATCTTATTTGATTACATATCATAGTACATTGCGCAACATGTTGCACATACTATGTTTCGAAATTAAGTGCAAAAAATTTGACTAGTCATGCCTGTGCGACATGCTGTGCAAAATGCAGGGTTTGCACAGTGAAATCGGGCATTTCGCTTATGCCAGACATGAGAAATCAAACTTGTCGCACGGAGTTTTGAATATTTTTAATACGTTGATTAAAAAATCTTGATACTCTTTTATCCATATCCATTGAAGTTTTCTTACGTATATTCAGGAAACACGTTCTCCTTTGCTCGATTATTTATTTCAATTATCAAATTTTAAAAAACAAAGATATTTTTTTAGAAACAATGATTTTATGAAGTTTTTTCCGACCATTTTTGTTGACGAATTTTGCTATGACTGTTTCTCCAACGATTAAGTACTGAAACTGGCAAACCGTTGAAAATGGTAAACGCAAATTGCAAACTTGATCAATGTAAAACAAAAAGAGTGCAATTTATCGACGGTATTTAATAATGAGCTAATCGTTAATAGTAATAATAGTAGTTATAATAGTTTGTTAATTGTACAAATTTCTGTTAAACAAGGCTAGGTAAGTTTCTTTGCTTTCTGGTAAAGTGTATCCACAACTTTTCCCATACTGTGTACTGTTTCCAATGCAATTTCATAAGTCTTGTCCCTCGGTGTCTCTTCAAATACAATCAAAACGCCTTCACCTTGATCGAGAACACCCCGCAATTTCTTGTCCAAAATCATTTGCGATAATTTTTTCTCGACTTGCGAAATGGTTAAAGATATGCAGGATGCTATATGACTAACCTGCGGAAATAAATGTTTTGTACAAATGCAAAGGATATTTTTTTATAGAAATGAAGCTCTACTTGCAATCATTTTTTATTACGTAGGGTGGGGCAAAAATAAATTTAATATACCTGTACGCGAGAATAAGGTTCCACAATTCGACAAAGATTTTGTTCCAACATTGTGTCGTACAGTGAATCAAGATGAGCACGGACGATAACGTCTTCTTTCAGTTCTTGACGGTATTGTTTAACAGCTACTTCGAAATCGGCAAGAGAACGTCGATGACTAGCCTCAGCTACAGCTTTCATAGCTTCCAAGTCACGTCCAGCATATTTGACTGCTAGTTTTCCTGACATGATTGTTTGAACATCTTCAGGAGCACGGAGCATAATTTTTGAGAGTAACATGTATTTTAAGGCTGTCAATGCTTTAGGGCACTCTACACTGTCATAACTGAAACAATATAAATTACCTTAAATATTTCAGTTGAACCAGGGATCCTTGACCTAGTAAGGTCGAGTAATAGGAAGGTATTTAAATTTAAAAAAAAGTACAATCATACCCTTCGAAAGCTTCATAAAAATAGGAATAGGCAGTCTTGAAGTCTCGTTCATCCGCAGCATGCAAAATGCCAGACATAAGGTCTAGTGCAGCTTGCATTTTTGGTGGGCAATAAATGGCATTTGCTGTAGTTCTAGCACTAGTTAATGCAGCCCTTGCTTTAGCAAGGTTACTTAGAGCATGATAAGTTTTGCTTTCAAGTAATTGCACCTCGACTAACAATTGTTTATCATCTAATTTTTTGAGTTCCTTCAATAGTGCAGAACCAAGTTGGAGGGCTTCAGAAAACATCCCAGTATCGAAGTACAAAGCAATTAATCTTGCCTCCAAACTTTGTCTTAAAAAGGTACGGCGCTCTTCTTTTGCCCATTCTATGCATTCTTTGCATAATTGTACCTGTTAAAAAACAAATTAACTTTGTACTTTTACAATAAACTCTATAAATAACGAAACAAAGAATTTGGATATAAAGAGACTGCCTTGTGTTTTATTTTTGGAACCAAAGCAAACAAAGACATTATTTTGGTTGCATTTATTTTCTTTAAATTAAAATTTAAGTTTTGAAAATAAAATGAATTTGTACAATGTAAATGTACATTAATACATTACACGTCTGCTACTTTGCAACGGTGAAATTTCTACATACCTCGATGCCGATGCCAGCTTCAAGATCAAGGAAAAAGTCCACAAGGGACCTGACGAGCTTGGCAGCCTTGGCCTTGCTTATGAGACTGAGGAATGGCCTAGTTGCTTTTATAAGGTCGGCCAACTCCTTAGCCTTGCCCTCTTTCTTATAAAGCTCACCCAACTGAAGTATACCTTGCTCTTTTACACGGATGCTGTCTTCGTCGTCTTCAGCGATGCCAATGTTGGGATCCGAGACGATCTCGTTCAGGAGGTTTATGCCCTCACGTCGATTAGTCATGGAGACGGCCTGCGCCCGCTCGAACAACATGGCTCCTGCCATACTTACCACCCCAAAATTCGCCAGTCACTCTGTCAAACAATCAGGAAAAATGTCTTTGAACTTGATCTTGCTTATAACTTGCGTTACGAAAAGCTATTATTTTGTTTTAAAATTCAGAATTATGGCTCTTGGAAGGGTTTGACTTAAAAAAAATAATTGTATTGTTGAAGCAGCGGGACTTTCCTAACCTCAAAATGGAATAGCTCAGCAACACGAGTGTCGGCAATGAAAGTATACTTGCTTTAAAGTTTCCCTCTGCTTTTAAACTTGTTTAGTATACTCTTTAATCGAATCTGTCCTGCTCCTTTCGAATATCGAAGAACTAATCAAGTATGTTAAAAGTGCAGAGGAAAATAATTGTGCGTGACACAGTCACAAACCTTATATGATGATTCCCTTCCTTTTCTCGGCTCCGTTCTCCGTCTCTGTCTTCCCCTCCTCTTTTACTCGCAGCTTTTTCTATCCCCACGAATTGTCGAAATGTTGCAAAAATTTTCCGCCGCGTTTCGCCCTCTTTTCTGAATCTGTAAATTATTTACAAATAAAAAGTGCGTAAGGGCGGAGGCCGGTGTAAGGTTAAATTTGGAAATTATATGTATCTCTCGCGGTCAAAAAATTTCATCAACTCGGCATAAGGTAACGCTCGATGCTCGATAGGTACGTAAGAAAGCACCTGCCGAGAAATCCTGTCTCTCTGTCGCAAACTACACTCTCGCTTAGAATAATATGGTAAGCTGTACCACGGGAAACGGATTTGAGAGATACGCAAAAGTTGCGATGAATATAGTGCTAGACCGATGATGAAATACAAGGAATCACAGTCCAGCCAAAATTTTTCCTCGAGGCTTTTTCACGCGTTAATTATATTCTCTTTTGTTCTAATCATACCTATTTTTTTCATAAATAAACCTTTTTACTGCGGATTTTGCGCATTTAATTCGCAACACTGAAAATTTCTTTAATAAATCCAATGAAAAACAATACTATGTGTTACTAATTTATTTTGAATGCTTCAATTCATCGTTCGAGATATATCGAAAAAAGAATTGAAAAAATGTCAAAGAAATTACGAGAAGCTCACCCTCCTTATATTAAAAACAAAAAGGTGAACCTCGCAATAGAGTACAATAATTAAAAAACAAAAAAAATTTGAAGAAAGAAGATTCGATGAATCTCGCGCATGATGTGCAATTTATGAATGAAGTAATTTATTGTGCACGCAGTTTCGCGATAATTTTAACGAATGGATTCATTCAGTTCCGTAAACAATTTTTAACTAGAACAAAGAGATTTTTTTAGCAATCGTAATTGGGTAAAAAATTAAATTGGAAATTAAATAAAGGCAAGAAAAATAACGAATGTTGACGAGACTTAATATTTTTTATTTATCACAATAATAGATACAATTTATAAAATAAGTGGTACATAATTTCTCGTTAATCCGCATTATAAACATTTGAATCTAAAAATCATTAAAACTTATTGTGATAGCGACTCCCTTATACACATTTTTCATATGTACAAACGCTTTTCCTTTGCGCGAAGCTCAACTTTAATAAGACCTGAACAATACAAACAATAAATATCTAAAAACGCAGTTAAGATTATACAGGTGCATCAAGTTTACGGCGGGCACGTATAGTTTAAGTGTGCGTCAGTCGTTGCGTTAAAACCTTACTTCGTTAAAACTTTAATTAAATTTTTAAAATGCATAAAATTTAAATGCTTGTATAACTCTGGCTACTTTTAACGAGGAAAAAACTGCGCTGGGCTTGTACAAACATCAGTAATTCCGCTATATGCAATCTTATAAACTAGATTAAACAACAACTTTTTAACATGTAAATTCAGTGACTCGTTAGTGGGTTAGCTAGTATTAGGCTTTTATGTGACTTGGTGTGATGACTGGTTTCCCTAATGCGCAATTTGTGTGCGAGATTAGCTTATACATAATCGTGCTATTTTCCGAAGAAATAAAATTGGCTTCTATTAATTGTTATCGTATAAAATGAATTTTTGAATTGATATTGAGATCGAAGGAATTTTCCCTAAACTTTTTCTTGACTGACAAATAATGGTTTTTTTAATACAATTAATATTATATTATACAGCTATTAACAAACATCAATGTACAGTTTTATGCGCTTTTTGGCTAAATATGCACGACCAGCTTAAAAACATAATTCATAACAATTTAACATTTACAATATGCACAAGAAATTCAAAGAAATTTTCATTCGAAATTGACTATTTATTTGGCATATATTTTGCTTGGCTACGATAATAAGCAAAGATGTACTATATAACGATTCGAACGACAGACAAGAGTTTTTAAAATCGTTTCTTTTTATAAAAATTTTTAAAACATTTTTGCTGATATCATAGGAATTTGTTATTTCCTTTCAGAGTCTTGATGTAATTAGCAACAATTTCTGAAGAAAAATTCCCCATCATTTAATTACGCTTCTGAGAAAATGAAAGTAAAATAAACATAAAAAAATGACTCTAATTTTTAGTTTTTGCCAAAAATAGCGGCTCTTTGACGGAATTGTTCGCGCCTTGCAGCTTTTTCTTCCTCCTCGCGCTTCCTTTCTTCTTGTTCCATGCGAATTTCATCTTCAAATTTACTGGATTTTCGCAGCTGTTCGATCTGAAAAAAATTGTTGGAATATTAATAAAGATAATTTTTGTAACTTTATAAACCAAAGAAATAGCTGATTTGTTGTCACCTTGGCTTCGAAAAAGTTTTTGGCACCAGTGACGCCGACTTCTTCGACATCGACCTCTGTAAGCCGAGCGAGTTGACTCAGACCCGAGTCATTGTCCAATTCGCCGGCGCGGGCTTTACGATAAATCAGGAGGAACTGGAAATCAAATTAGAATTTGATTAAGAAAAGAATTTAAAGCAAGTGGATTGAATTGTATCGAAATGAAAATTTTTGCGCAAGCATTTAATAACTAGCGAATCACTTTGATCGACTACTCGAGGCGTGTATCGTCGATTAAAAAAATACATTTCGTTGGGCAGAGCGGTGCGAGGGAGAGAAGAGAAAAAAGTACGGAAACATCCGGTGCCCACACACAAACAAACTCGTTAGCACAGGCGATATCTCCCGCGCCGTTGACGCGCCGTTGACCAGTCCTTATCGCATCATAAATTAAAAAGCGTATGGAAAGAGAAAGTGGATCGTGGCTTTGGCCTCGAAAAAATTAAGCAAAGTCAAAAAGTGCAGGTGCATCGTAGGATCTATATAATATAATGTATAACGTACGGACACGTTCATTCTCTAATCTTTGAGGTTGAATGAATCATCGTGCTTGGTGAATAAGTCGATGAATGAAGACTGTCAACTTTTAAATTGCAAGAGTGTCGTATGGTATTCATTGACGGCGGTACAATCAATGCGTCGATTGCCAATGCAATAGTATCGCTGTCCCGCGGAGGTTAATGTACATAAACAAGCATTGTCTGACAGGAGATTGCTTTTTAATCAATTATAACAAATTTACAATTTTAATTTTTGTCTTGTCAATGAAGAATATCTATACTGTAAATGTATGTATATACTGTAAATATATTATTAGCCCAGAAAAGAACGTAAATAATAAACATTTTTTAAGAGCATATTATAAAATAAGAAGAAAATAATTTCATTGAAGCTCTTGAAAAGAGAAAGAAATATATTTATGTGAAATTGGGTATTATAGCGTTTAATTTTCTTCGACTTTGATGCAGCTGCAATAAGCGCCAGCAAAGAAAAAAGTACAGAAAGCAGAGAAAAAGTAAAAAAAAGTTTTGACAATGTACTCGGCGAGCAAAAAAAAAGAGAAAAAGAGCAGCGGCTACGAGTTTCCTCGTTCGATGAGTCATAGAGCGAGGCAACACTCGGAGGGGAATTTCCGTGTGTATGCGCTCGCGAAACGCATACTCATCAAGTACTTGCCGAGCCGGTCACTCTTTGGCGACAGTTAGGAAACGGCACTTTCAGCCTTGGCACAATCGAAACACGTGAGCCGAATGAACGAAGGCGCGGCCTTTTTTCTAAGATTATACCTTTATCCGCAAGTTGCCTTGATTGAGCGACATATAGCATTTCATCCTACGTGACGTTTATAAAAACAATGTCCGTCAATAAATTGCCTTTATTGTGGTTAAAAGAATGAATTACAAGTATTGTACAAAATGTAGTTTTAATTAACCCAAGAAGATTGTTGTAGTTGTTGCAAAAAAGCGTGTAATTGAATTGATTGAAGAAATTGATTTTTACTTTAAATGAAGCTTTTAAAGTATACGTCTTTGTAACGACACACATGCATACCTATATATATATATATATAAAATTATATTGTACTGATTGTCCATTCCCTAATTGTTCCATTGTATATAATTATTTTTTTTTATAAATCGCGGATATTGTTGTGAATTTTATTAATAAAACATATATTTTAATAATTTGAATATAATATAATACTTGGGAAGAAATCGTGTCTTTACTGATCAATAAGGGAATTTTTTCCCACATTATATTGGAATGTCAGTTAAAAAAGGGTACTATAATACTGTTTTCCGGTTATAGGCGCGGGAAAATATTTTGGGCCCGATAAATTAGAGGGATAGGCATGCTGACCTCGCGGAAAGAGATGCGATCGTCGCGGTCCTCGTCCACTTCCTGGATCATTGCCTTCAGACCCAGGTGGGTCTGGGGAGCTCCCAAAACCTCCATCATTCGTTTGAGCTCCATGAGATCGAGGTAGCCATCGTGGCCATCATCAAACCTGCAATATGCAAAACATTTTTTTTTAAATTAACTTTTGGCTCATCGATTTTATTACATCTTTGAGTTGTGCTGTTTAATATAAAAATATGAAGGAAGCAATTTTTTGTTCAATCAATAAGTTCTAATGTCGCCTTTACACATTACACAGAAAAATAAGTTTTTGTGCTTTTTCTATTACGTATTTAATTCAGATTACCATAATAATACGTAGTAATTAGATTCCAAATTGAAAGAATGAAATTTTATTGGATCAATTACGTTTTCAGTGTGTATATATACATATATATAAGAAAAAGATGTAACGGACAATTAAATAGAATGGAATAGTTCTTTTATGCGAGTTTATATAATACATTTAATAAAAATAATAATAATGAAAAAAATAATTATGATGTAAACGTAAAATAAAGCCATTTATTGAAGAGCAATATTTTTTAGTTGAAAAATGATAATAATTTTGAATTATTATACATCAGGAGTGGAAAGAAATAGTATACAGTCGTTTCGAAATTTAAATAACCGTCAGTGATAGGCAAGAAGGCCAGATTCGGACGAAATTCCAATACGCGAATTCGAAGCAGAGGATTTTTGAAACCGATGGAGCGATAAAGATCGAAAATCGGGACGCGTTCGCGAAAATGATATCGTCGCATTACCATTTATTGTTTTAGCAGCGGGCAAACTCTCACTTTGCGCCGCGTTACCGGCATGTGTAACCGGAGACGCGCGCCGCGTTTGATTATTTCGCCGGCGAGCGAACAGCTGTTACGTGAAAGATGAAAGGGAGAGAGCGGCAAAAAAATTGTGCATTAAAAATGAGCTTATTCTTTAAATGAAATTCAATTTGGAAATGTTGTATAATGATTTAATAAGGCTGGAACTAAAGTAGCTTAGATGCTCGGGTTAGAAGTGGAGGGGAAAGAAGAAGCCCTAGACTGATCCCAGGGGAAGCTCTCGCGTCCGATTATAGCTCGGAGGACTTTGGCGGTATATTTTTGCGCTCGCGCGCGGGTGGCTGAGGTAGAGAAAGGCTCGTCGCGCCGCCGGAGGTCGTTGCACCTCTGCGTCGACGGCAGCGCATTTGTCACTTTGCGAACTCCCCGCGATTTTCCTAACTTTCCTGATGCTCTTTTCCGAAGGCTCGCGCAAAAGCTGTGGAAAACAATTTTCCGACAAATCCAGTAACTTGTTCCTCCAGTGTCAGCTTTCAGTTTGACAGTTTGTATAAAAGTAACTAAACTAAAAATACGTTTTTTTTACGTTTTTTACTACTATTAAAATACTGACGAATGCGTTTAGAAATCATAAAAAAAAAAGAGTTTCTCGAAAGTGTTGAATTTAAAATTCTTCACAATTCTTGGCCTATATATCAGTTTTGATTATTTTATATAATAGATATTAAAAGTCGTATTGCAACTCTAATGAATATATTAAAGTTTATAATTTAAAAATAATTTAACTTTGGTGCGATGATCTCAACTGAGAATCACTGCTCGTTCTTTGGAAAGCATTGATGGCAGGGTCAGGTTCGTTTTCATCTCGAGGTATTTAGTTACTCGCATTGTGACACATAAGTTACGCGATATGAATTTTCATTTGCTTTGTTTCACGCATATCCCCGCAACGAATCGCTTTTGTTTTTAATGTTTTTTTTTTCTTCTTATTCGCACTGGACGAAAGATTTCAGAAGAAACGCGAAGGCTGCCCCTTATTCGGTTGAGAAACGAGACATTCGTCACATACACAGGTATAACTGACTGCGGCAGTGATAAGCTCGGAGCGTTATTGCGCAGTTTGCATCTTGCGTAAGATTTCTTTTAAACAATGCTGTATTAATGTCATTCTTAAAATTATAAGCTCTATTATTTCGAACTAGAGATTTTGTCTTTTTATTACAGCTAATACATTTCGTGAAATGCACTTTATATATAATTATTAAGAAAAAGATAATTTTGAGAAAACTCGGATTCTATAATATATAAACATTATGTATAATAAATGATTAGCTTGTACACGTAGTAATTAAAACAATTGTTTAGAGCAATTATGTTATTATATTTAATTAGTCAATAAATGACTCTGCATGCTTTCTCCGTGCAGGCTGAGAGCCCAATAAATAAATTTAATGTCAACCGTTGATCGGGTTGTTTACATTGCGCGCCGAATACATTATAAGGAAAGTGGCAGGTAAAGAAAAAGGCAGCCGCTGCTCTCTCCGCTTACTGGCTGCTGCCGATAGCTGCTGTTGCCGCTGAGGATGATGTTGATGAAAAATTTTTTTACGTCGCGGAAAATAACGATGGTTAATTTAGCATCGGGAGCCTAAATGATGATAGATTTCACCTACACGGACAAGTAGAGAGTAAGATTCTTAAAAATAAGAGTTTTCGCGAAAATTGTGAAACGTTAATTGTAAAAAATTTGCATTTATATATTAGCGACGACAGGGAAAGAGAAGAGTGCGCATTCGTGGTGCATAACTTTATGGAAAAAGGAGTATGCAGTAGATATGCGTAGTAGTTGGGCCTGATTTGGGCGATAGTCGATATAGGGTTGCTCGTGACGTCTCGTCTAAGGTGAAAGTCTGTGCGCGCACACGTCTTTCCTTGCAAGAGATTTTAATTAATAGGGCATTATGTACGGGAACGGTGAGCGCGCGATTTGTGCACCAGGGAAACGGCCTTGCCACCAAGTCGTTGGCGTTGCTATACGTTAAATTTGCCTTTTTCATAGAAAAGCGTCTGCGTTTGCTTTTTGCCTTTAAATTTTTCTGCACAGTAATTGGCTTCTTTGAAAAGTAGAAAAAGTAAAGTATTTAATTGTCCATAAATTTGGATTAGCCCATGGAAAAAACAATAGCGAACGATTTCTTTCGACGAAGACGTTGCCCGTAAAAGGCGAAATCGCCCCCTCTGGCTGCCTGTCGTTAAAACGTAAAAGTATATATATTAGTCGTGTGCGACGGCTCTCCAGCGAGTCTCTCCTCTAATTTTACATTCCCGAGAATATCGATCCTCTTTTACGAAGGCGCGTATATGAGCAAGGAAATAGCTTTCGAACGGCGGCAGTGCCATCGGGGAGGTCTCGGAGATGGAGAGCGGCGAGACGCGCGCACGAAATAACCTCGCGAGAAGAATATTTTTTCGTGCACCCACATTTTTTTTCCTTCGCGTTTCGATGTAAAAGAAAAAACGGGATGAAAATTAATTTGCTAAAACAATTTACGCGAAATTGGCTCCAGCGCCAAGTTACTCCAGTGCGAAATCTAGTGCGAGCTATTTTGGCTTTTTGCATGCGTGCGCCTTTCGAGCGTTTATTTATACGCCGCGGTGGTAAATTCGGAATCTAAGCAGCTGCGTTAAAAGGCTGGCTGGACATATAAGTTATATATGTGGATTCTAATTTGTTGGTAAAATTAAAATTTTTAATCCATTCCATTGTTGCTATTATCAAGGACAAAGTTTCGCTGCAAGCTACAAGCAAGCCCTCGGGCTAACTACCCAGCTTTCCTCCCCCAACTGACCTACATTTTCAAAGAAAGACGCTCGCAGATAAAGGGACTTGTTCAGAATTTCTTTCTTTATGCGTCGGTGGAAATATTTTTTTTCAATTCGACTTTTGTAGAATTTTTTATATAAATACATTTGGCAATATATCTTCGGGAATTTCCTTTCGCTTTCGTGGCTCCTGCATCTCGGTGCAACTGTGCAGGATCCGGAAGCTTTCGATGCGGGTTCACGGCTTCGAATGGGAGAGCGTCGTCGTCGTCGTCGCGACAATATCTCACGATTAAAATGTAAAAGTAAAATGTTTTCAGCGCGCGACAACTTTATTCCTAGATTACAAGTCGAAGGTCTCGCGGAATAAGAAAGGCGTTTCTGCATGCATGCAGAAAGAACTGATCACTAAACTGATACACTCGAATTGCACTTGATCGGTTCTTAATGGGTTATAATCTGAGCCAATTCATTAATAGAATATACTTTAGGAAGGTAAAAAAAAATCAAAGAGAATCGTCAGATAAATTTTAATGTTTGCCCGTGACGTGGCATTAAACTAAATAAACTAAATATATAAAACTGCTACGGAAATGTGTCACCGCGATAAAGTTGACGTCAATAAACTCAAGATTGGTGATTCGTGCCTTTTATCTTGATTGAAAAAAATTATGTCGAACAATTTAAAGCAAGGAAATATTTGAAGGAAAAGGATCTTTCTCCTGCGACTGAATTTGAGGAAAAGAATGCGGGAATTTTTGAGAACAAGGTTGCGAAATAAATCTTGTTTGCCTGTATGCATAATTTATCATAATTATAGTCGTGGCCATGCATACGTTTACGCGATTCCCAAATCATCCTGTTTCCAAGCCTAAATAATTTTGCTGTAAACATGTATGCATATCATTTGAGAACTGTATGTAGAATGGGAGTCGGACTCGGAAAGCGTCGCAGGTAAACTAGTTCTGATCCAGTTATTTCATACACATGTACTCAACTAGTTGTCTCACCTACATTTAAATTATAATATACGAGACGTGTTCGAATGCTGTTCCAATGATCCAATTCGCCAATGATCGGCTTAATTTTTTTTTTCACGCCCTCAAGCTTTTGCATTCGTATGTAAGCCGAGTCAGTTTCTAAAGGCATCCAATATGATATTGAAATTGAATTTTTCATCGCGGAAAGTACTTGTGTGCTAGAGGAGTGTCTGAACGTGTCATTTCGATGTTTGAATGTTGATCGTGTTTCGGAGAAAAGCAAGAACATTGAGAATTGTATAATAATGATTCATGAATCAATAAATAATTTGCCTCGTAAAAAATACTTGTGTTGTACAGTTCAAGTTTCTGGGAATGGTGAATTTTCATTGACTTTGTGATATGCAAACGGTCGAAAGAGAATCATAAAAATATTTTACTATAGACATATACCTAAACGTAACGGTTTTATTACCGTTAAATAATTAATATTCGATAATAGTAAATATAAAGCTTTTGCTTTAGTCTGGGGCTACATTCACCGATGAAAAAAAAGTAATAAGAATAGTATTGGAATGAAAAAATTGAACGCCCAAATACTTGTAAATTCATAATAGATTAGACGTATTTATAATTTTGGTGACAGAAAATAAGAATGCTCATAGTTTAATCATGCCAGCTTTAAATAATTTGATTGACTGCAAATTGCCTATCGTCAATTAAGTCAAAGTGGGATCGCGCAAAATCTGCTCATCTTTAATCAGACGGTGCGAGATACGTTAATTTATGTCAATTTACTTTATTTTGATGAGGCGGATAATATGAATGAATGAGGAAATATTATGAATAAGTGAATCATTTTAATTGTATTACCTTTTTATATATCTTTTGAAGTTCTCATTTGCAAAGCAGCGGTATAGTGTAAATAGAGGGAAAAATGTGCGCAAAAAATGAATAATTTACAGTCGGAGGAGTTAATGCTTGTTGTAATAAAAGCTATACCGTTTATTAACGAACGTAAAGCAATTGTGAATAAAAGCTTGAGTTGTACGTTAGACAAGAAAGACTTTAGAGAAGATAAGTAGTTATTTAAACATCAGAGTTATTCAAACATTCGAAATCCATTTATTAATTCAGAGGTGCAATTAATTGGATTAAATAAAAAAAACAAAAAAAAAAGTAAAAAGTTTATCATAAATAAAGACGAGGCTCAATTGCTTGCATTAAAAATAAACTTTTCTTTCTATGATAAGATTAACTGTCATTGTTATATCTACAAAGAAATATTGAAAGAAGTAGTTTAAATAATAACTGACAAAGTTTGGACATAAAAATTGTTTTCCAAACTTTGCCGATGTATTTGTTAAATAAAATTTCAAAGTGGAAATGACGCTCTCTGTATATCTTGAAGTTGTGTATCTTCGAACCTTGAAAATTGTAAACACGCGCCTTGTCCATAATGATTTCTATAAAGGCAAGCGCGAGTTAAATTCGGAAGATGGAAAGGAGCAGAGGAGCGAAGGAGAGAGAAAGAAAAGATGCGCGCTGGCGGGTTCTCACCTGTTGAAGGGTTGTTCGTACTCCTTGATCTCGCGTCTGCTGAACTCGTGGAACTCGGTATAGACGTTGACAAACTTGTACTGCTTTTGGACTTGGCGGCCCTCCTCCAAGTCCTCGTTGATCTTCTGCCTCCTGTTGAGCAGGGTGCTGAGCTCTGCGTCCGCCGGCATCTTTACAAGGTCAAGGCGTTGTTGGAGCGGGTGGGGGCGACCTTGGCTGGGCAGCTATCGATCGAGCCTCCTGCGGAGCTGCTGCGCCAGTCTCGAATGGCCCTCTGATTCAGCGAAACTGTTGACTGGCTGTTGGAAGGAGCTGAAGATTGAAAGAGCGGCTCGGAGAGGTTGCTGATATAAGAGCAGGTCGCTCGGTAAGCGACTCGTGAAGCGAGCTAATTCGAAGAGCGAGCGAACGCGTCTTGTCGCCAAGGCTTGCGCGCATCGACTGCTGCCTGGAGCTGCTGGTGCTTACACTGCTTACTGTGCGTAGTGTGCGGGCAGCCGCTCCAACGTCGCGTTTGCGCGCGCACTCTGCTCCGCACGTGCCGTACCGCTAGCTCGCTTTATCTATACCTTACAAGTCGGGCCAGCTTTTCTTTCAAAACATCCGTTTCTTTCTTTTTCGACACTGTGTCGATGTTGGTCAACCAAATTTTTTTCCTCCAAATTTCATGAAAGTAAACATTTATCTGCACAAATTTGCACTCGTTTCGCGCACTAGTATGATCACATATTATTCTTTTTTTTAAACAAAGTGACGAAATTCGATTTCTCTAACTGCATTCGAATGCACGAATTTCGTGCACTAAAATGCGTGATGTCGCATTTCGCATACGCTGAGCTGAGCAAGCACGATGAGAAATCGAATTTTGCACATATTATTTAAAAAAATGTGTTATTTTTTCGATCTTGTACTTAATCGTGCACAATTTTATTTTATCTTATTTTTATACTTCATTTGAAAGTTTTTTATGTTTTTCTCAAAGGGGTACTTTATGCGCAATAAACATATAGATAATTTAAAGATATATCAAAGTAAAACAGTCAACCTTTCAATTCATAAATATATTTTAATAACCAAAATTACAACTTATATCCAAAATGACCTATTCCACACTCGTGCATGTCAATCACATACTTTACTTAACTATTTTATACTACATTTACAATGACTTGTTATATTCGTAACAAACTAATTTTTACGAATGAAATTATGTAGACTTAAGTAATAAATTGATCAATTACAAATAAGTCTCATGATACTTACTACGTAACTTGCCAGGCCCCTTTCATTTTGCTAAAAGGTGGACAAATAAATTATTTTTTTTTATATTTTAGTATCTCAATTATACTAAATACTTATAAAAATTCTTTATGCAAAATATAATATAGAAATGATGTACAAAGTTATTGTTTTGACATACATTTTTACTTTTAAAATTAATGCAATTTTTGTGACTTGTTATTTCCATATTTACCTAAATATTCATTAACATTTATTCATTTATCAACATTTATTATTTGTATGATGTTCTACTGTTAACATTTTTTTATAGTATTTCATTTTTTTATAGTATTTTTTTATAGTAATAAATTGATCAATTTATTACTTAAGTCTACATAATTTCTCCAATCACTATCACATCTGATAATGATTTCTAGACATTTATATGCCTCGGTTATATCTAACCGCTATTTAAATTTTGTTTTTGGCCAATTTTGGCCGAGCATTATTTATGGGACATGTGGTCTCCTGGTCCCTTGCAAGCTCGCTTGTATTCTGCACCTGCCTGTTTTGCGGCAGTGTTGCATTTATGATTTTCGGCAAGTTGCTGCCGTAAAATCTTGGCATTGAAACAGCTTATGAAATATTCGCCTTTTCTGCGATTCACTCGCTCATGTTTCTGCCGTGTTTATCTCGTACTTGTTGTTATTGCCAAGTAC